>BLSH010447280.1:452651-463927 GCA_018402905.1 Glandirana rugosa | reverse complement strand
CCCCCCCCCCCCCCCCCCCCCCCATGTGATAAAGAAAAGGGGCTTTAATAAATGGCAGGGTAGAGGTGCAAGCGTGTGAAGTAATGAAAATGTCATAATAAACTCATTAGTTTATTATAGGTATTTATGTAGCACCAGCAATGTACACAGCACTGTACATATTGTACATTCACATCAGTCCCTGTCCTCGGGGAGCTTACAATCTAAGGTCCCCAACTCGTGTATGCGCATACTAAGGCAAATTTGGACAGGAGCCAATTAGCCAACCAGCATGTCACAAAGAAGCGGATTGGAAACCCAATCTTCCAATCAGCACACCTCTTCCAGTTACAACTCTTGCAGAGATTTCCTCTTATTTCCTATTGTATCTCCAGGACAGGAAGTAAAGGGAAGTCTCACCAACAGGACACTGACAGTGGGAAAAAATTGTGGGGGGGGGGGGATTTCACCCTTTTCTACTCTACGCAAAACTAAAAATAAACCGTTTGGGCTTTGGAAAGCCCAGCTCCAGGAATTAAAAAAAAAAATCCACCCTTGCCGTGGATTCCCCCTCCCGCTGCAAGTGTTAAATGCTTGTCAAGTCTTCTTATCTTGGAGGAACCCAAGTTTGAGAGCTCGGTAATCTCCTGAAATAAAGTTCAGTCTTGCGGCTTACAGAACATTGGCATGATAAGCAAGCTGTTGACATAACATTTTTGGAAAAACCATTAAACCATAGAATACATATTAAAACTTCCAATTCTGGATTGAACTTGAATCAAGCAGTGTACAGGGGGTTAACAGGGCAGAGCACCGGGAAGCAGCAGAGCCTAATACTGTGGTCAAGAGGGCACAGTACAGGGGGACAGCAGAGCATAATACTGGGGTCAGAAGGGCACAGTACAGGGGGGCAGCAGAGCATAATACTGGGGTCAGAAGGGCACAGTACAGGGGGGCAGCAGAGCATAATACTGGGGTCAGAAAGGCACAGTACAGGGGGCCAGCAGAGCATAATATTGGGGTTAGAATGGCACAGTACAGGGGGGCAGCAGAGCATAATATTGGGGTCAGAAGGGCACAGTACAGGGGGGCAGCAGAGCATAATACTGGGGTCAGAAGGGCACAGTACAGGGGGGCAGCAGAGCATAATACTGGGGTCAGAAAGGCACAGTACAGGGGGCCAGCAGAGCATAATATTGGGGTCAGAATGGCACAGTACAGGGGGGCAGCAGAGCATAATTTTGGGGTCAAAAGGACACAGTATAGGTGGGCACCAAGGCACAATACTGGGTTCAGAAGCATATAGTCCAGAAGCAGTTTCCTCATTTAGACCGCTGCAGGGAAGTGGCTGTATCTGTTCAGATGAACTGATCCCGCTGGTCCTCCTCGCTTGGGATGGACAGGGCAGGAAGGCCAGTTGGGATCAGTAAAGAAACATTAAGTATGCTGCTTCCCTGTGCCACTCTGCAGCAGAGGGAGCAGATGGAGGGTCAGCCCGCATAGGACAGGTAGATCACAGTGGAACCCTGTTTTAACCACTTGCTGACCACACTAAAGCCAAATGATGGCTACAGCGTGCTAGTTCTGGGAGGCCGTCATATGACCGCCTTCTGTGCTTACGCTTCTCACGCGCCCCCTGGGACGCGCATCGGGAAATATCCATGATGCCTGGGTCCGTGGGACCCAGCGTATCACGGATCAGCATAAAAGGGCCAATCACAGCGGCCTTGTACCACGTGATCGCTCCGTCTAATGATGGAATGATCACTTTGACAACAAACCGGCGTCATCTCTGGTTCGGCTCTCTCCTCTCCTCACACAGATGCAGGGTGAGGAGAGGAGGGAGACACAGTGAAGCCGCGTGAGACAGCTGAATTTAATGTGCCCTCAAAGTGCCATCAGAGTGCCCATCAGTGACCTCCATTCCTGGAGTTAGAATTTAAAGCTTACTGATATACTGAAAATGTTGTTTTGAAGTATACAGCACAGTGGAACCAAAACCTTAACAGAGACCCCAGTAAAGTGCACAAGATGGTAGAAATAGCATCTGATGCATTTTACATTCTAACACTGCTAGCTGGTATGGATGTAATATTTTCATCAGGCTGGTGTGTGACTGCAGTGGCTCCCTTCACAAATATACAAATTTCCTAAAAAAGCAGTTTCTGCCTCTCGGAAAATGTGAATGACTTACGGACCATGTATCGGTCGCTCACAGTCTGCCATTCCCCTGATATCATGGACAGCAGAGTGTCTTGGTGGTTAGCACTCCTGCCTTGCAGCACTGGGTTCTTTGGTCCGGTTCCGCCTGCATTGAGTTTGCATGTTCTCCCCATGCTTGTATGGGTTTCTTCCGTTTTTCCTACATTCTAAAGACATATTGCTAGGTTAATTGGCTCGTGTCTGAATTGACCTGTGTGTGTGCATGTGACATAGGAACCTTAGATTGTAAGCTCATTGTCGGCAGTGACTGATGCGAATGTAAATGGTCGGTGCTGCATAAATACCTGTAATAAATAAATTATCTGCAGAAAAATGCTTATTGCGGGCATTCTAATGTAGTACACAGCGTTGTCTGCAGGCTGGCGCGTGTAAAAAGTCACATCATGTGCCAGTCTGTTGGGGTTACATGTGTCCTCTCAGTGTGAATCTCTCTGCACATTCATTGATCTGCCCCCCCACCACACTCCTACCCTCCACATCCCTACCCTCCACATCCTCTCTTCAACACTAGCAGCTCAGAGAGGAGTATAACCATGACAACAGCTCGCCAATCACAGAACGGCATTCCGGCACGTTCAGAATACCTCCACAGCTAAGGTAGCGGGGTCTCTGAGCTGCTGGAGGATGCAGTAACCCCTGCAGTGCCAGACTGCTAAGAATGATGTCTGATTAAACATTCGCTGCACATCCAGCCGCCGCTGAGCGCATGTGCGGAATCACAGACATGCAAATGACCCTTTTGTGTCTGACTTTCCTGGCCAAGACATTGCAATTCCTCTCCCGACTACAGAATCAGATGATGACTGCCTTTAGAGAGAGGCAGCCGGAGCCAGCGGTGACCCCAAGGAAAGTTCTAAACTCCTATTGTAGAGGATAAGAAGACTGCGAGTAGCGAGTCTGACCTCAGTCAGCAGGGTGAAGGCGTGGAAAGATGTTGTACAATGTAGACAATCCATTTTGGCAAGGCAACCAGATGCTCTCCTTTCTTCTCCCATTGCAGTACAGTAAAGGCAAAGCAAGAATCGCATTGACTTTCAGAGGCAACACAGCCTATCCATCAGATAAATGAGGTCCATCCTGACCTGTCAGTACTAGTGAGCTAGGCTGCTGCATGCTGCTGGAGATTGGTGTACAGTGAGGGAAAAAGTATTTGATCCCCTGCTGATTTTGTACGTTTGCCCACTGACAAAGAAATGATCAATCAATTTTAATTATAGGTTTATTTTAACAGCGAGAGACAGAACAACAAAAATAACCAAAAAAATGCATTTCAAAAAAGTTATAAATTGATTTGTATTTTAACGAGTGAAATAAGTATTTGACTCCTTCGCAAAACATGACTTAGTGCTTGGTGAAAAAACCCTTGTTGGCAATCACAGAGGTCAGACATTTTTGTGTAGTTGGCCGCCAGGTTAGCACACATCTCAGGAGGGATTTTGTCTCACTCCTCTCTGCAGATCCTATCCAAGTCATTAAGGTTTCAAGGCTGACGTTTGGCAAATCAAACCTTCAGCTCCCTCCACATATTTTCTATAGGATTAAGGTCTGGAGACTGGCCAGGCCACTCCAGGACCTTAATGTGCTTCTTCTTGAGCCACTCCTTTGTTGCCTTGACCATGTGTTTTGGGTCATTGTCATACTGGAATACCCATCCATGACCCATTTTCAATGCCCTGGTTGAGGGAATGAGGTTCTCACCCAAGATTTGAGGGTACATGGCCCTGTCCATCGTCCCTTTGATGCGGTGAAGTTGTCCTGTCCCCTTAGCAGAAGAACACCCCCAAAGCATAATATTTCCACCTCCATATTTGACGTGGGGGTGGTGTTCTTGGGGTCATAGGCAGCATTCCTCCTCAAAGCACATTGAGTTGAGTTGATGCCGAAGAGCTCAATTCTGGTCTAATCTGACCACAACACTTTCACCCAGTTCTCCTCTGAATCATTCAGATGTTCATTAGCAAACTTCAGATGGGCTGTACATGTGCTTTCTTGAGCAGGGGGACCTTGCGGGCACTACAGGATTTCAGCCCCTCACGGGGTAGTGTTACCAATTGTTTTCTTGGTGATTATGGTCCCAGCTGCCCTGAGATCATTGACAAGATTCTCCCGTGTAATTCTGGGCTGATTCCACACTGTTCTCATAATCATTGAAACTCCACAAGGTGAGATCGTGCATGAAGGCTCAGACCGAGAGAGGTTGACAATTTTGTGTTTCTTCCATTTGCGAATAATTGCACCAACTGTTGTCACCCTCTCAGGAAGCTGCTTGGAGATGGAAGGGCCACGTATGCAAAGCAAAACCAAATAAATTCCCGGGCCGACCAGCCTGCTAACCAACCGAATTGTCCTGCATGTACTTCCACTGTGGATGCCCTTAAAATTTAGAGGGCTGCAGACAATACTGGGGTGCCTTGACGGGGCTCTATAGTGTATGCATTTGCAAAAGTGTGCACACTAAACCCCTGTTTTTAACACATTAGACAGGACAATTTGGTTGGTTAGCAGGCTGGTCGGTAAGTTGAGCTGGGAATTTCTTTGGTTTTGTTGTTTTGCATGGGTTGCCCTTCCATGCGCTCCTTGCTGCAAAGGCCAGTTATAAGTGGGGCAGTGGCCATTTGCTTGTACTGTTGAAATATCAGTGAGGGGACATACTGGACACCTTTGCTGTATATGCTGGGTGTCCATTGCACCCCTGTGTCTGTAAGAAGGGTTGGGCTCCCTCCAGGCTCACCTGCCTATCCATTATAATGCGTGTACTTCCACTGTGGAGGCTCTCAAATATTAGAGTTAGGACTACAGAACATACTGGGGTGCCTTGACATGGGCTCTGTAGCTTACACAAGTATTTGCAAATGTGTGCGAACTAAACCACTGTTTTTAATGCATACTGTTAGTCAGAACAATTTGGTTGCTTAGCAGGCTGGTCAGTAAGTTGAGCGGAGAATTTCTTTGGTTTTGTTTTGTACCTATCCGTGAACCTGTTTGAAGGGTTGTCTTTGCCTGCATGGGATACATAGGTGTTCTGTGTATCCACTGAGTCCCAATAGACATGAACAGGACTGCCTGCACACAGGTACATGGAACAGACACAGCCGCTGGTCCCAATTTGCCAGCCATGCATGTGCAAGGTGCACTCAGGGATGCGCACCTGCACAGTTGTTAAATTGGGAACAGCGGTTGTTGTGTCCCAATAGACATAAATGGGACTGCCTGCACGCATATGCACTGAACATCTATGTATCCCATAAGGACAAGCAAAGATGGCCCTTCACACAGGTATATGGATAGGTACGCCCACATGAAATGAGGCATTAGAGCAGAGATATGCAATTAGCGGACCTCCAGATGTTGTGGAACTACAAGTCCCATGAGGCATAGCATGACTCTGACAGCCACAACCATGACACCCAGAGGCAGAGGCATGATGGGACTTGTAGTTTTGCAGCAGCTGGAGGTCCGCTAATTGCATATCCCTGCATTAGAGCAACAGCTCAGCTCACCAGTACTGACAGGTCTGGCTGGACCTCATTTATATGATGGATAGTCACAGACTGTCCTTGAGGCCTCAGATGTCCTGTGAGTGTTGAGCAGTGTAAGGCTACATTTGTATGAGTGTTTTGCCTTGGTGCAAATCTCAGCACCAAGAATCTGATTGCTGCAGCTGGTATGACAACTGTGACAGACCCTCAGCGGCCGCAGCTATTCATGGCTGTTTGCACAACCAGCGATTACCTGCAGTACAATGAGAAACTCTTGATGGAAGCAGTAAGCTGAAATCTGGTTTCTTAGGGCTTACTACATTTAATGCACCATACATGAATATGAAACAAAAAACGTTGCCGTGCTAAACATAGATAATGAATAAACGTGTGTCCATAAAGTGTGAACAACTGGTCCCGTTCTGAACAATTCAGGCGAATTCCTTGATGAACATCCAGTTACAGCGACTATAATCGATGTGCGTTTTGATCACCCATATGCACCTCCACCGATATTGATAATGCCTCCTTACCAGAGGTCTAGAAGGCACATTATAAGAGCACAGGCTTGATGTAGAAGTATAGAAGATCCAATCAGCTTCCTCTATTATATTGCAGGTGGTGGTACTGTCATGGCTGATGGTAATTTACTCCATAGTAGGAACCATGAAGGAAAGATAAAACAGCCACATAGTGTAAAACTGCTTGACAGTTTATTCAAACAAATCAGTGCTAAACACTTACAGAAATCTGGTATAAAACAAGCATTAATAGATCCAAGACATCCTTACACAGTTACATAGGTTGAAAAAAGACACAAGTCCATCTAGTTCAACTAATAAAAAAAAAAAAAGAAAATCATACAATCCCATATACATAATCCTTCACACACAGTTGATCCAGAGGAAGGTGAAAACCCCCCAGCAAAGCATGGATCCAAATTGAAACAGCAGGCGAAAAAATTCCTTCCTGATCCCCCGAGAGGCAATCAGATTTTCCCTGTTTCAACTTTACCTGTCAGTACCCAGTTATATGCTAGAAATTGATCGACAAGTATACAGAGTTGGCATGCGTGGTACCTCACGGACATGCACTCGTCTGACGCGTTTCGTTAGAATTAACATCATCTGGGGCAGCGCCTTTTAATCAACGGTCAAGCAGGTTTACACTGTGTAGCTGTTTTATCTTTCCTTTATGGGCCCTACTATGCAGTAAACTTTACCATCAGCCATGAGACTACCTCCACCTGCAATATAATAGAGGAAGCTGATTGGATCTTCTATACCAGGGATCGTCAAACTACGACCCTCCAGCTGTTGCGGAACTACACGTCCCATGAGGCATTGTAAAACTCTGACATTCAGAGACGACATGACTAGGCATGATGGGAACTGTAGTTCCTGAACAACTGGAGGGCCATAGTTTGAAGACCCCTGTTCTATACCATCAAGGAATAAACCTGCACCGGTCTGCACCAGAACAGCACCAGTTGTTCACACTTTAGACACTTGTTTATTCATTATCCATGTTAAGCACGGAAACATTTTTTGTTTCAGGTTTATCACGATTGATCCTGTTGTGTTGTTTCCAGCAGGTTGCACTTTTATATTTAGTCTGTATACCTGTGCAATAATTCTGTTTATATAATACATGAATAACCAATGTAATATTGCTGAGCCACTGAGATAAAGAATATACAGAGGAACAAAGATTGGGGGGAACCCCCCCTAGAGAGTGCCCTTAAAGTCCACTCTCTAGGGGGGGTTCCCCCCAATCTTTGTTCCTTGACTATATTTAGGACGGTGGCACGCTCAGGAAAGCCCCCTTTTTAAAAGAATATACAGAATTTCACAAAAATGCAGCCTGCGAAAATGACACGATTCACAAACACACTCCTATGGCAGCACCTTAAAGGGGCTGTAAACCTGAACATATACCCAGTGAAGTGACTGGCCTCAGGTGATACACAGAGATGAAACAAATCCTCCTACATAAGTTGTATCTGTTTATCTTCAGGCTTCTCTTCTCTACATCCATTAAAAGCCCAGAAGCTTGTCAGAGTTTAGAAAAAAGGGAGCAGAGAGCTGAAATTACACTCTGCAGAGCTCAGTGAGGAGAAGTCTGAGAGCTGATTGAAGGGAAGAGACATCCCCCTTCACACAACACACAGGAACAGAGCTTAGGCTGTCAGTCTGTTGGAGCTCCCTCCCTGGTCACCATTTTTCTCTTGGTGTCAGGAAAACTTGTCAGAAGAGATTCGTGCTGATAGCAGAGGAATGAAGCAGCAGACAAAAGTGACACTAAGGCCCCCTTCACACTGGGGCCAGAGCGCTAGTGGTAAAGCGTCGCTACTTTAGCGGCGCTTTGGCGCCCAATGAAGGGGTTGAAAAGGGGCTAAAAGTGTTGCCGCGCTGCCCATTAATTTCAATGGGTAGGGCGGTTTAGGAGCGGGTTATACACCACTCCCACACCACCCCAAAGATGTTGCTTGCAGGACTTTTTTCCCGTCCTGCAAGCACATTGCCCCAGTGTGAAAGCACTCAGGCTTTCACACTGGGGTGCATTAGGAGGCGGTTTAGAGGCGCTTTACATGCACTATTTTTAGTTCAAAAACGCATGTAAAGCGCTTCAGTGTGAAAGGGGTCTTAGTACTCTGGGTTGAAACAAGAACACACTATGTTCATATTTCATGTCTGAGGTTTACAACCACTTTAACACTTGTAACACCATTAAAGACAGAAGTGGTTATGTAACAATTATGTAAAGCTGATCTGACATAATCCTGTCGGCCCAGTTCACACTGATGCGGCAATCGCTACAATTTTGGAGAACTTGTTGCACCAGAAGTTGGACCCCATTCAGTGCAATGGAACCATTCTAAATCGGTGTGACTTGAGTCGCTCCAACTTAGAAAAAGGTTCACTTTTGGTTTGACTTTGAAACAACTCACAGTGACTTCTGTTAAAGAAGTCGAATGCAAGTCGCGCTGGGTCAAACTTCAGAGTCACAACTTTTAATTTTCGGGCAGTGTGAACTCGGGCTTTCTGAATACACCAAATGGAATCACTTGTAGTCAAATGGAGTAAGACATTTACAAGTTTCTATATTGGTCAATGGCTCCTCCTTCCCTAATGGCTCATTCACACCAAACACGCTTTTAAATGCAGTACAACTGCATATGCAAGAAAAATGAATGTATTTCAATGAGCCTAGTTTACACCATTACTTTCATGTGTGCTAAAAAAAAAAAACCAGTGCATTCTTTTTTGCACATATATGTACCGAAACAAATTTGAACGCACTAAAAATGCATGTAAAGGCATCTCAGTAAAAAAAAAAAAAAAAAATCATAAATAATGCCTAATAAAACACACCACAAACGAATTACAAATGCATGTAAATGTATATATGCGGAACTGCACACTGAATGCAGGGAGTGCGGTGTAAATGAGTCCTAAAAGCACAGCACAGTCTTCTACCAGTAAAAACAACACAAATGCCAACAAGCAACAGGCAACGTCTCTTTATCTGCTCTGTGCTGGCCTCACTTGGTCATTACTGGTAATGCAGAAATCATGTATTTATATAGCGCCAACAATTTACACAGAGCTCTACAAACTGTAAATTCACATCAGTGAATTACCCTCAAATAGCTTGCAATCTAAGGTCCCAGTCTCACATGCATACTAGGCCCAGTGTGGAAAGGAGCCAATTAGCCTACCAGGACATTGGAGTACATGGAGGAAACTCACACAAACACGGCAAGACTATGCAAGCTTCACGCAGGTAGAGTCTAGAACAGAGGACCCTACTGCCGCCAGGTAGAAGTGATAACCGCTAAGCCACATGAGTTTTCTGATTGACTGCCTGGTGTAATTTGGGAACAGGCCGCCAGATCTTCTACCTGTGTAGCCATTGGCCCCTCTGCCTGCAGTTCTTTGACCTTGCTCTCGGATTGGTTCTCTCTTGATTCCTGGCTGCCCTTATAACAGCGCAAGCCCTGCTGAGCTTCAGGCCTCAGGCACACAGGACGTTTTTTGACTGTTTTACAGCAGCTGTTTTTAGCTGCAGAGATTTTTTTCTACAATCAATAAACCCCCCATCATGTTACCCTAGGTGTCCATGCACACACAGGCTGTTATCAGCTGTTTTTAGCAGTGATGTTTTTGAGCTGTAAAAAAAACCCAAGACCAGAGGGTTCTTTTGGATGTTTTTCAGCTGTAAAAACGTTCAAACGCCCAAAAACGTCGATCCCCAACGTTTTTGGACGTTTTAGACCAATTGAAAACAAAAACCAAACCGCTGGCCCTTTAAAAACGCCCAAAAACTGCGGTAATATAACGCTGGTAAAAGCTGAAAACATCCCTGATAAGCTACTGACGTTTTTTGGATGTTTTTTTTAAAGTCCTGTGTGCATGAAGCCTCAGTGTCATTTGGGCAAATCAGCTGCATCATGTCTCTCTGATCCTGGTATGTATGCTGAACTGCTATCTCCACCTCCTAAAGAGGAAGGAAACTCAAAGGCATAATTTGTACCTATAGGTAAGTCTATAATAAGGCTTACCTATAGGTACTGTAAATATCTCCTAAACTTGCACCGTTCAGGAGATATTTACATTACATTCACCTGGTGACGTCATTGGTGCATGTACTCTGAAGGAATGGCCACCCGTGCCGTTCCTTCAGATACCTGTGCCGTGAATGACGGCTTCCCTGTGCATTCGGGGGAGTGACGTCAAAGCGGCTTCGGCCTGTCACAAAGCCAGAGTCCGCGGACCTGGAAGGAAGACCGGATGAAGATGGATGCTGCCTCCATCGATTACATCGGGCTTCGTTTTCAGGCAACTTTCACATAATGTGCTAGTATGCGATGCATACCAGCACATTGTGCCTTTACCTTGCAGGTTCGGAAAAAAAACCCCAGCAGTTTACAACCCTTTAAGCCAATATGTATACCCTTTACTAACTTAGACTTACTTGTATACCCTATACAGGGCGGCACAGTGGTGTAGTGGTTAGCACTTTCACCTGGCAGCAAAAGGGTCGCTGGTTTGAATCCCAACCACGACACTACCTGCCTGGAGTTTGCATGTTCTGTAGCAAAAACAAAGGGACAATGGCGCACTGGCCTAGCGCATTATCTTTGATAAAGCCTTAATTTAAAAAGTTAAAAACATACTCACAAACGAGCTGTTAAAATAAAGCATTCCAAGCTTATGTGGAGTCCTGCCAATTCATAGACACGTCATGTACGGCTGGTTCTCACACCGCGAAGGCTAACGCGTTTCAAGGTTTTAACCTCTTCTTCAGAGCCTGCTACACACCAACTGAACCACACATTTATACTACAGATAATGACATAGTGGGGAGGTGAAATTGTGATTATCTGTAGTATAAATGTGTGGTTCAGTTGGTGTATAGCAGGCTCTGAAGAAGAGGTTAAAACTAGAGTTGAGCGAACCTCTGGAAGTTCGGGTTCTGCTGGTCCGTCCGAACTTCGGGACAAAGTCCGGGTCCGGGTCCGGACGGAACCCGAACGATCGCACGGTACTGCACAGATACTTAACCGTCCTGAGGTGTATTCGAACCTTACGA
>BLSH010447280.1:416822-433335 GCA_018402905.1 Glandirana rugosa | reverse complement strand
TGTACCTCCCATCCTCTGTGAGCTATTTCCTCTTCCTAGTTCACTCTACTCTGTAACTTCCTGTTCCGGGTGCACTCTGCTATTCTAGTTCCTCTTCCTGTGTCCTCTCTCTCATGAGGTAAAGAATATGGCTACATGCTAGAAGGCCTCTCTCAATCTACTCGCATCCTAGGACACATTACTATGTTTTGACCTGCAGTTACCATCTTTCGACCATCTGTCACATTTGTTGTATGCTGTACCTGCTATTCCAATGAATAAACGCTCATGGAAGAAATCGGTAATTGGTGAGTCACTATCTGATAAGAACTGTCTGCGGTGATCATATCTGCTTATACAGGCCAGGCATAGAGGTCTCAACAAGGGATAAGTCGCCATTACAACAGTTAGGAGTCAGAATAGTTATTACAGCAGAAAATGCATATATATATATATATATATATATATATATATTATATACACACACATACATACCTATAGTATATATATTTAGAAATATACAATAAGGGAAAAAAATATTTGATCGCCTGCTGATTTTGTACGTTTGCCCACTGACAAAGAAATGATCAGTCTATAATTTTAATGGTAAGTTTGTTTTAACAGCGAGAAACAGAATAACAACAAAAAAGGAACCAGAAAAATGCATTTCAAAAAAGTTATGAATTGATTTGCATTTTAAGAAGTGAAATAAGTATTTGACCCCTTCGCAAAACATGACTTCGTACTTGGCGGAAAAACCCTTGTTGGCAACCACAGAGGTCAGACGTTTCTTGTAGTTGGCCACCAGGTTTGCACAGGAGGGATTTTGTCCCACTCCTCTTTGCAGATCTTCTTCAAGTCACTTAGGTTTTGAGGCTGACATCCAGAACCCATATTCAATGCCCTGACTGAGGGAAGGAGGTTCTCACCCAAGATTTGATGGTACATGGCCCCATAAATCGTCCCTTTGGTGCGGTGAAGTTGTCCTGTCCCTGTCCCATTAGCAGAAAAACACCAAAGCATAATGTTTCCACCTCCATGTTTGGTGGTGGGGATGGTGTTCTTGGGGTCATAGGCAGCATTCCTCCTCCTCCAAACATGGTGAGTTGGGTTGATGCCAAAGAGCTTGATTTTGGTCTCATCTGCCCACAACACTTTTACTCAGTTCTCCTCTGAATCATTCAGATGTTTGCTAGCAAGCTTCAGACAGGCCTGTTCATGTGCTTTCTTGTGCAGGGGGACCTTGTGGGCGTTGCAGAATTTCAGCCCCTCATGGCGTAGTGCGTTACCAATTGTTTTCTTGGTGACTTTGGTCCCAGCTGCCTTGAGATCATTGACAAGATTCTCCCGTGTAATTCTGGGCTGATTCCTCACCGTTCTCATGATCATTGAAACTCCACGAGGTGAGATCTTGCATGGAGCACCAGACCAAGGAAGCTTGGCAGTTATTTTGTGTTTCTTCCATTTGCAAATAATCGCACCAACTGTTGTCACCCTCTCACCAAGCTGCTTGCCGATGGTCTTGTAGCCCATTTTTCATTGATTGATTGATTGCTTCTGTGGACAGGTGTCTTTTATACAAGTAACAAGCTGAGATTAGGAGCACTCCCTTTAAGAGAGTGCTCCTAATCTCAGCTTGTTACCTGTATAGAAGACAACTGGGAGCCAGAAATCTTGCTGATTGATAGGGGATCAAATACTTATTTCACTCATTAAAATGCAAATCAATTTATAACTTTTTTGAAATGCGTTTTTCTTGATATTTTTGTTGTTATTCTGTCTCTCACTGTTAAAATAATCCTACCATTAAAATTATAGACTGATCATTTCTTTGCCAGTGGGCAAACCTACAAAATCAGCAGGGGATCAAATACTTTTTCCCTCACTGTATGTATACATTTGGGGTTCATTTCACAAAGCTTGATCACAAAGAAAACATTATTTATTTTCAGCCACATGACTGTCATTTTCAAATCTCATTGGACTGAAAACAACTCACTGGAGCTGAAAACGACTGTCATTTTTTTTTAAAATAAGGATGGTTTTCCTGGTGTGCAAGCTTTGTGAATGTAGCCTTTTGTCTGAGTCTTAGGCCAAATCAGCTATGGTGCTGCAAAGTATAGTGCATATATCTGCAGCCAGAAGCCCAGGTGCTTGTAGACGGCTATGGCCAAAATGTCTGTAGAACTCAATGGCAGGCTGACAGGAGCGAGGCTATCTACCTCTGTAAGCTTCTATCTGCACATCAAGTGGTTGGGGACAGATTGCATCCATCTGTCCCTAACAGCATGTAACCACATGCATAAGACCAGTTGTGATTTATTCATTAAAGAAATTATAAAACTTGTAGGGAATTTGGAAGGGTCTACAGCAGTGGTTCTCAATCCCGTCCTCAAGTACCCCCAACAGGCCATGTTTGCAGGTTTTCCTTCCAAGTGCTTTAAATCAGAGTCAATGGCTTGGTATTTTGGACAGCTATTTTATCTAAGAGAAATTCCCAAAATATGGCCTGTTGGGGGTACTTGAGGACAGGGTTGAGAACCACTGGTCTACAGGATCTGTGTTCCATTGGGAAGGCCCATGATCTTGGTCCTGTATAGCACCCTTCACCTATCTTCATGCATTGCAGTCAATGCAGAGGTGAGTGCCCTTGAAGGATCCAGTTCCCGAAGCAACATTACAGGCCGTCTCCATTGCGTGAGATACGAGTACGGCTTTTCAAAGGTTTTACCAAGGTTGCACCAATCTGGCTGCAATGCTTCTATTGTGGTATTAGAATACAATGAGGAGTTTATTGAAGAGTTGATCAAGGGAAGTAGAGGTCCGTCAGTGTAGGATACTACCCAATCTGCCATTGCTGAAGGCAAAAAGGCACCTGGGCTCTGGGGCTGCCATCCTCTATTTCACTAAATAGTGAGCTACCTGGAAGTAGCTTGTCGTAGCATACATATTCCATCTCTAAGATGAAAGGAATTTGGTTGCTTCATTTCTTCTAGATACCACACATTTGTATTTAAATTACCTGCTCTGCGTCTGAGCCACTTTCTGCTGAAGGATCTGTGTCTGGAACCTGCGGACCAGGATGAAAACAGCCCCCGCAGCACAAATGATGATGCAGAACACGACAGCGCAGGCAATGGCGGCAAGGCGGTGATGGGTCATTCGGTAATCACAGGCAGGTCCCATGTACCAAAAATCTCTGCCAACCGGGCACCTAAGATCAAAAGAACAGGCTAAATCAGAGCAATAAACACATGAATGACAGGGGGAAAAAGGAACTATTACCATGAAGATATATTTACAAGTTTAAAGGGTTAGTCCACCTATAATTAAAATCTCATTTTTGGGCAGATGTTTCTTGGTAGAATGACACTCTGGCTTCCTGTATGGCCCATGGACTCCAGTATTGAGATCTACCCACTGGAGTAGCCAGCATCTATCATTCACTTTATTACTGTGCCAAAGTGCGAGGAGCTGGGAACTCAGGACTAGTGGTTGTACTGAATGTCAAAGAGGCAAAAAATTCTGGTGGAAACAATTAGCCAACATTAAATATTTATTTAGATTGATTCAGCCTGAGATAAAAGTTTCAATATACAAAAATAGCAACCAGTTGCCAACTGCCCTATAGCAGTTTTACCACTACAGGGCAGCCATGCTGCGCAGGATCATGTATAAATATGTGATTCTGCATTTCCGGGTAGAAGGCGGGAGTGCTTGCCACCAGCGATTCTATGTCCGCCAGCACCCGCTGATCGTTTGGTTCACAGGCAGAATGGCAGCCTGCCTAAGTAAACAAGACCGACTGCCGTTCTGTCAGTAGGGAAGGTGTGGATCCTGTGTTCCTGCAAAGCAGGGACATGGATCCATGCCTTCCCCTAGTAAAACCACCTCCCCCACAGTACACAAAATAACTGGCTAGGCACACAGTTAACCCTTTGATCGCCCCTGATGTTAACCCATTCCCAACCCGTGTCATTAGTACAGTGACATATTTTTAGCACTGATCACTGTATTAGGGTCAGTGGTTGATGAAAAAGTGTCACTTAGTGTCAGATTTGTCTGCCGCAATATCGCAGTCCTGCTATAAGTTGCTGATCGCGTCCATTACTAGCTAAAAAAAAAAAAAAACCAATTCCATAAATATATCCCATAGTTTGCAGATACTGTAACCTTTACGCAAACCAATCAATATAAGCTTATTAGGATTTTTTTCCCAAAAATATGTAGCAGAATACATATTGGCCTAGATTGATGAAGAAATTTGATTTTTTTATATTTCTTTACTTGATGTGTTTTATAGCAGAAAGTATTTTTTTTTTTTTTCAAATATGTCAGTCGTTTTTTGCTTATAGTGCAAAAAAGAAAACAAAATCGGAGGGGTGATCAAATACCACCAAAAGAAAGCTCTATTTGTGGGAAAAAAAGGACCTAAATCTGATTCAGGGTACAGCATTGCACGACAGCGCAATTGTCAGTTAAAGTAACGCAGTGTCGTATTGCAAAAAATTGCCTGGTCAGGAAGGGGGGGTAAATCTGCCGGAGCTGAAGTGGTTATGGTAGTTTATTTTTATTAAAACAGTTTAGTGATGTAAAATATGGGTATTTTAGAGAATGTAACAGGATTCTCTGAAGCAATTACATTTCCATTCTATTTTATTGCTCTGCACCCCAAAATCAACTGCTGGTTTGCAGCTGCTGGATGATTCACAAAAAAAGGAAAGCTGGTGGGACAATTCATGTCATCTCTCGTGAATAACCACAGTGGGCTTTATGTAATAATGTCTTATTTGATTATAATGGCCAATGATTTTTAGTTACAGGTAGCACCAATCAGAAACAAGAGAGGATTAAAGGAGAACCATGGTTGAAACAACACGTATTGGTCATGCTGATAATGGCAGAGCAGTTTAGATCCATAACATAACATAGTAACAATTCTGCAGGCCCATAAGCACCTCGGTAGGCTAGGTGGTCAGTTTAGATGTAAACAGCAGCATGGTCTCAGCTCTGCCCACTTGTAATGGTAGTAGCAATGGCAGACAGTAGATCAGGGGTAGGCAACCTGCGGCCCTCCAGCTGTTGCAAAACTACAAGTCCCATCATGCCTCTGGGAGTAATTGTACACGTCAGCTTTGCAATGCCTCATGGGAAATGTAGTTCTACAACAGCTGGAGGGCCGCAGGTTGCCTACCCCTGCAGTAGATGGAACCCCTGCACATTAGAGGGTTTTCTAACAGAGAACCTAAATCTCAACGCTTGTCCAAACATTGACTTTTGTACCGTGCAAGGTAGGGTTAGAACCCGTTATTTTTTTTTTTTTAATTGCCATCTGTGTACATATTGTGCAGATTTTCCCTCACTTCCTGTTGGAACAGGAAGTGATCACAAACTTCTCCAAAGGGAACCCAGGCAAACATGAAATCATACAGCAGGGTGAAGAGGCTTAGAACTTCTGACAACGTTTTTATTGTTCCCCGTGCCTTCTTGTCCTGGTGGCAATTGTATCTTGTGAAGGCATTACAAGGACAGGAAGGGAGAGAAGATGTTCCCAATGGGGACGCAAAAATAAAAAAAAACTTGTCAGGAATTTAAACTCTATACAAAATGGAAAAAAAATGTAAGGGTGATTAATTCTTCCTGAGTTCTTGATGAGCACATTTTGATATCCATCAATGCAAATGACATATGAAAAGAAAAGGTGGGTGACTTTCCTACTTACTGACACGCGGGGTCCTGGCCTTTGCGGTGTATACAGATGCCGTCATTTTGACAGAAAGTGCTGTGACAAGGTGACAGACAGAAGGCGCTAAGCTTGCGCTGAGGCACACAGCGGAATCCCTGGGGACATGTGAACCATTCTGTACAGGGCTCAACTGTATCTGCGGAAAAAACAGAAAGGCCAGTAGTAGGTGAATGGACGCAAGTGTGATTCCAGAAGACCATGACTGCAGTGTCCTTCAAAGTGTTTGCTCAACAAGGAATCTGCCAAGTGTTGCAAAATTTGGCACTGACCTCATACCATTTATCGGTGTAAATGAGGGAAGAAGTGTATGTCTGGGCAAAATAAACAAATATACTGTAGGCTGTACCTCTCTGCAATGCATACACATTCCCCTATGTTTTGTATCCTTATTGACCCTGAAAGTACAAAATAACTGAAACCTGGTAAACAAAATTCCAAACTTCCTGCAGTGAGCTGACTGCTGCCTCTGAAAACCCAAGCAGTGTTATCAGCCCTGCCCAGACCCCCCGCTGGACTGCTGACCCTCATTCTCTCACCTTATGCAATGGAGATGGTGGCTCTAGCAGGGAATAACTGGGAAGGGCTGTCAACACTGCTTGGGAATTCAGTACAGCAAAGACACTGTGTTGCCAGCTAACAACAAATCCTTTGATGATGGTCCCAAAAGTAGGAAAAATAGGGCTTTAAAAAAAAGCAACTTTCTTCAGTGGAGTAGTCCATTTGAAGAGGATGAGAGTGTCACAAATCTAATGTAAGTCTATGAAATCCTATTGCACACGAGAAGAGGTAAGAAGGGAAAGTCAATGTGTTTAGAGGCTCAATAATTTTTTATCAAGGCAGAGAAATATTTCTCAGCCCTGATGAAGCCCCCTGAAATGTGTTGGCTTTCTCTTCTGACCTCTTGTCATGTGCAATAAGGTTTACTGCACCCACATTAGATCTACTAAATAAGTACTAGCTTACTATTGCTACATCCATTCTTTTACTGCACGCGATTACCCGACAACGGGGGTTGCATTTGTTTTGGTTTGTTTTCATTTTTATTTTTTTAATTTAAGTCATTTATACTTTTAAATTTGTGCACAAAATAAAAAACTGGCTTCACTATCGGAAGTTCTTCTTCCTTACCTTCCTTTTTCGGACTTGGAGCCGCCCCAAACTTGACAGGAAGCACTTTGGAGAACCTCTCATCATATTCCTTTGGTTTGATCATCCCCACTTTGAATCGTTCTGCACCACATTAAGATCTGGTAAGTGGGGTACCTTTGGGGTTCATAGCGGAGGATGTCCAGAGTGGAGGAGTACACCTACCTGTAGATTTGTAAAGCCTAAAGAGATTCAAATCCACAACGCTAATTTATGACCCTTTGTGGTCAAAAAATCCGGTAAGTGGGGAAGCAAGTGGATGTAAAGCAACTTGAGGACGGAACAAAATATTTAATATTGCAACACACCTCCAAGCACCACTAAAGAAGTCCCTCCACTTATAGGACTTTTATTTAGCTGTTTTAATTTAGTATAACAACTGTTTTGTGGTCTAATGATCAAATCAAAGCTTGTGAAAGGCGCTATGATTTATTAATGCAGCATAACCATCTCTGAGTTTATTCTCTATCGCAGAGAGATTATATACACATATAAGAGAATCTCCATCTCTATGGGTATGGTAGCTGCTGAATGAGCGCGGTACTTTGTTATTTATAATTCACTTAATGTAACTGTATGTAGGTTATATTATTATACCAGCTGCTCTTGATACTAAATCGATTTTTGTTGGTTCCAAGGCGCGGGTAAATCTGTCTAAGATTAAGGAAACACTAGCTTACTATTGCCAGCTGCTAGCTTGAATTGGTAAATATTAATATGTTTTATTTTTCCAGAAAAAAACAAATCTGTCATTTTTAGTTCTGAACACAATAAATCCAATAATGTTGGGGCACGGTGGGGTGGGGGTTTTATGTTAACAATGGGTCCACCAAAATAGACAACAAAAGGAGAAAAAATGGATGACTAAGACACAAAAGAACGTATTGCCGGTTGTTTTGGCAGGAGAACACACTCTGACTTTAGATGGTTATTTAATGACGTGAAACTGTTGCTGAACATTTACTTAAGGGTCATAAAATGTGACTGATCTGAAATGGATTTAATTTAGTGAAATGCGGCAAAGAAGCTTTTATGGAGGAATGAAAAGTGCTGTTAGCGAGAGAAGAACAGGTCAGCGGGGTGAGCTCTCTGCAAAGAAATATCTACAGATTATAGGAGGAGACCGTCCCTGGTCAGTTGGTTCTTGTGTCACCACAGGTCAGTCCATCAATAATGGCAGAAAGGAGCCGTCAGCTGTACATGACCTCGACAGGCCTCTCCTCTGTCTCCTTACCTGCTATGGAAGTGTTGCGGATTGCGGAGAGGAGGGTGTACTCCGAGGGGGCCAAGGCCTCAAACACTGACGTTGGGTTAGCAAGTATCGATTCCTGTTCTAGGGACATCGGGCTCCCTACTCGCACACTGTACTGCACTTTGTATTCCAGGGCAGTGCCAGCCAGCCTAAAACAACAAGCAAACAAGCTACTGCCAAGGCAGGATAAAAGGCAAATTTAAATAGCAACTCCCGGCAACAAGGTAACTAAATCAGGCAACGTTGTGCTATTTAGGAAATCTTTTATTTGTTCTTACATAAACAAATCTATTCAACTTACCTTTAGGTTCCATGCCCACTGGACGCTATCTGGGCTCTCTCGGCGTCGGGCAGGAGACGCTGCTTAGAAAATGTTCTTTTGCAGCATTTTGTAAGCAGCATTTATTGGCGTTTATCTGCGTTAATTGGCGTCAGCGTTTTTGGGCGTTTTTTTTTTCTTCATTAGCTTCCATGCAAAAAACGCCAGATGCCGATAAACAGCCATTTACCGGCATTTATGAGCATTTAGTGGCGTTTAGCGTTTTTTTTTTTTGTGGTCAAAAGAACGACTTTGGAACGCCAATACAGGGCGTTCAGATAACAGCCCAAAAACGCCACTGCTGTTAAACGACAATTAACGTCCATGTGTGCATAGACACACAGGATAACATAAAGTGGCATTTTTGGGCTTTTTTAAAAAAAACGCCCAAACGACCAAAAACGGTAGTTTATCAGATAGAGTGTGCATGGAGCCTTAATCTGAATTTGATATAATTTGCAAAATCAACAGGATTGTTAGAGCAAATATGACCAGAATCATGTCAGTCTCTTCTGTGCATCCTTCCTGAGGATTACAGAAGGGCGGAGCTGGGAACCAGGAAACACGCAGCTCTGTATTTTCACAACCTCAAATTCAAGGCTATTCAAGAAATAAGGACACCAACAACCATATGGGGCTGCTATGGCTGACCTATTTCTGGTGGTCTCTGGCTTTAATTGCTTTTCACACGTCCAAAATAAATATGCAGATTAGAAGTTGGAGTAAAGTCAGAACTGCTTATTTGCATACTTGGTCCAGGTTGACGTCTCGGAGTACTGAAACCTTGGAGAAGCCTAACAACCAGGCAACTAGCATTTTTAGAAGGTCAATAATACCAACCACGATATTTTCTCACCAGGAGTGAGGTTCTAAAGAAAAGTGCTCTTCTTGCCCATTGCAATCCATCAAAAGGCAACTTATTTTTCAGGTAAGTAAAAAATAAAAAAGTGTACCTATAATGTGCTCCAGCTAGGTAAAATAACTGACTTACAGCACAAATGCATCATGGTGGGCCTGCTCTTGCCTTTTACTTACATTCCCCGACCCCTGATGTCTTGTTTCGCTGGTTGGACAGGCCCAGAATTGTTATGCAAGCATCAACTTCCTAACAGTCTACACTTGCACAAAGGTGAAATGATATTGCTGAGGCCTAGTGCCGCTGCATTGTGGGAAGCATTTCCTGAGAGCTCAAGACTCAAAGTGTTGTAGTGTAAAGCTCCAGTGGCAGATAGAGAAAGTAGGGGAACCCAGGAATGGAAATATTCCAGTCACTCTCTAGTACTTTGTTTGCTATTAATTAAAAATAACTTTTCCTCAAAATGCTTTAAATCTACAGTGCCTTGAAAAAGTATTCATACCCCTTGAAGTTTTCCACATTTTGTCATGTTACAACCAAAAACATAAATGTATTTTATTGGGATTTATGTGATAGACCAACAAAGTGGCACCGAATTGTGAAGTGCAAGTAAAATGATTTTCAAACTTTTTTACAAATATGTGAAAAGTGTGGCATGCATTCGTATTCACCCCCATTTACTCTGATACCCCTAACTAAACTATAGTGGAACCAATTGCCTTCAGAAGTCACCTAATTAGTAAATAGAGTCCACCTGTGTAATTTAATCTCAGTATAAATACAGCTGTTATGTGAAGCCCTCAGAGGTTTGTTAGAGAACCTTGGTGAACAAACAGCATTATGAAGGCCAAGGAACACACCAGACAGGTCAGGGATAAAGTTATGGAGATGTTTAAAGCAGGGTTAGGTTATAACAAAAATATCCCAAGCTTTAAACATCTCACAGAGCACTGTTCGATCCATCATCTGAAAATGGAAAGAGTATGGCACAACTGCAAACCTACCAAGACATGGCCGTCCGCCTAAACTGATAGGATGGGCAAGGAGAGCATTAATCAGAGAAGCAGCCAAGAGGCCCATGGTAACCCTGGAGGAGCTGCAGAGATCCACAGCTCAGGTGGGAGAATCTGTCCACAGGACAACTATTAGTCGTGCACTCCACAAATCTGGCCTTTATGGAAGAGTGGCAAGAAGAAAGCCATTGTTGAAAGAAAACCATAAGAAGTCCTGTTTGCAGTTTGTGAGAAGCCATGTGGGGGACACAGCAAACATGTGGAAGAAAGGTGCTTGGGTCAGATGAGATCAAAATTGAACTTTTTGGCCTAAAAGCAAAACACTATTTGCGGTGGGAAAACTAACACTGCACATCGCTCTGAACAAACCATCCCCACTGTGAAACATGGTGGTGGCAGCATCCTGTTGCGGGATGCTTTTCTTCAGCAGGGGCAGGGAAGCTGGTCAGAGTTGATGAGAAATGGATGGAATCAAATACAGGGCAATCTTAGAAGAAACCAGTCTGCAGGACAACAACCCTAAACATACAGCCAGAGCTACAATGGAATGGTTTAGATCAAAGCATATTGATGTGTTAGAATGGCCCAGTCAAAGTCCAGAACTTAATCCAATTGAGAATCTGAGGCAAGACTTGAAAATTGCTGTTCACAGACGCTCTCCATCCAATCTGACAGAGCTTGAGCGATTTTGCAAAGAAGAATGGGCAAACATTTCCCTCTCTAGATGTGCAAAGCTGGTAGAGATTTCCCCAAAAAGACTTGCAGCTGTAATTGCAGTGACAGGTGGTTCTACAAAGTATTGTCTCAGGGGGGCTGAATACAAATGCACCCCACACTTTTCACATATTTATTTGTAAAAATAAATTTGAAAACCATTTATCATTTTCCTTCCACTTCACAATTATGTGCCACTTTGTGTTGGTCTATCACATAAAATCCAAATAAAATACATTTACATTTTTGGTTGTAACATGACACAAAATGAAAAATTTTAAGGGGTATGAATACTTTTTCAAGGCACTGCATGGGCAGGCCAGCAGGAGCATTTCATAGACTACATTATAGATTGTAGACCAGTCTTTCTCAACTAAGATTCATCCAAAAGGTTGCTGGGGGTTCCTTAACCAATGAACAATTTCTGCCTTTCCAATATGTAATCACTGACACCGGTTATCTTTTTTAGCTATCTGTAAGGGAGGCATTCTTCCACCTGACCATCAATGTAAGGGGCTTCCTTCTCACTGACTACCACTGTAACGGGGCATTCTTCCCACTGATTACCAATGTAAGGGGCATTCTTCACACAGACCATCAATGTAAGGCACATTCTTCCCACTGACTACCGCTGTAATTGGGCATTCTTCCCACTGATCACCAGTGTAAGAATCGTTCTTCCCACTGACCATAAATGTAAAAAGCATTCCTCCCACTGATCACCAATGTAAGAATTGTTGTAGATAAACACAAATAGGAGGATAACACACAAACAATTCTAATTTCTCGTGTCCACACACATTAAACATTCTCAGTGTTGGAGGAAAAAGTAAGTGAATTCATAGACCTATTACTTCAACTAAAGCTCCCTGAAAACATACAATCAAACGTAGTTGATCTGCATAAGGCTAGAAAGGGATACAAAGCAATATCAAAGCATTTAGGCATCCATCAGTTGACAGTTAGTACTGAGGCTACTCTTCCTAGAAGTGGGCGCCCAGCCAAGTTGACTCCCAAGGCACACCACAGAATCCTCAATGAGGAAAAGAAGAACTCATGAGAAACAGCTAAAGGCTTGAAGACATCACTAGAACTGGAAAACATCCCTGGTAGGATGTCCATGGCAGCCACAGAGGAAACAAAATATTGCTGTGTGCTTGTTTTTTAAAAAGCACCTTGTCAAACCTCAACGTATATATGCATCATTGGCGGTTAAAGCCCACCTTCTTTGCAACTGTACATATGAGTTATGTGGTCAGCAAGAGGTTAAATATACCATTGGAAGTTTTGTGATATATTAACCAAGCAAGTGCAAAAATAAGCCTATTGGTCCTGCCATAAGTTGACATTATTTTGTAGCTCTCTGTGTGGCCTACAGATAAATATAAGACACTATGTGTCAGGTACCACATCCTATTAAAAATTCTACACAAAAACACCTAACAACTAGATTGAGGACTTGAATGGTACCACTCTAAAATTAGGTTAAAATGATCAAATATAGGTTAAAATATCTGTAACCACTAGTAGGATTCATACATAATTATTAATATACACACATATGGCACAATATATGATGCTGTTTGGTTGTTCCCTCATCATCCCTGCAGTAGTTGGGTGATGAGTTGCTTGCTGTGACTTCAACCTTTTACACTGGACGCTGCCGCTTTACCAGGAAGAAAAACTACAGCCAAGCTCTATCATATGAATCTAAAACAAAGAACCATACAAAGGAATATGCTCCACAGATTGCTACCAGTTGTTGTCAGTTTCCACAGCAGATAAGGCAGTCCATTAGGCCTATGAATCATGGGTCAAGGTATAAGACAATCTTAGATAATAAGGATTGTCTTGAAGAGTGTTCGGTGTCAAAGACTGGTGAGGAAAATGTCTATACGATGGAGTGTGGTGACAGGGAGCCCAGCAGGGAGAGAGGTCAAGCAGCCATCTCCCTTGTCGCTCCTGTGTGAGGACCGCCTTTGTTCAAACCATGTGAGGCCCGCCCTTGACCCATGATTCATAAACCTAATGGACTGCCATATCTGCTGTGGAAACTGACAAGAACTGGTCGTAATCTGCGGCATATCTTCCTATGTATGGTTCTTTGTTTTAAATTCATATGATGAGCTTGGCTGTAGTTTTTCCTCCTGATGAAGCAGGCAACGTCCTGTGAAACGCGTCAAAGTCACAGCAAGCAACCCATCACCCAACTACTGCAGGAATGATGAGGAAACAACCAAACAGCATCATATATTGTGCCATTTATGTGTATATTAATAATTATGTATGAGCCATACTAGTGGTTACATGTTTTCTAATCTTTGTACAATAAATATTCCTCCTAGATTGTAAGCTCTAACGAGCAGGGCCCTCTGATTCCTCCTGTATTGAATTGTATTGTAACTGTACTGTCTGCCCTAATGCTGTAAAGCGCTGCGCAAACTGTTGGCGCTTTATAAATACTGTATAATGATAGTAATAATAATATTTGATATTTTTAATCTATATTGGAGTGGTACAATTAAAGTCCTCAATCTAGTTGTTAGGAAATTAATCGGCATTGTCATTTTGCTTATGCACCGGCTTGCTGGAAGCAATGCTGCTTTACAATATGGCTACCCTCTTGCTTTCATATAACCAAGCTGTGTGTCAGATCCCCTCCAATAATCAGCCAGTGCCCTCAGGAACAATACAGTATGGAGTTCTATCCATGCAGTGATATAATATGTTTAACCATCTGTTGCTCACATATGTGATATGATGCCCAGATTTACATCAGCCAAGGACAAAGTCTTAAACATTTGACATAATCTAGTTACAATGTGCTCTTCACGTCTCTATTATCCACATCCACTTCATAACCAGCGCAGTGCCACAGCTGTGACTATTGCACTTACGTCACATTGATCACATCCGCCCTGTCAAATCCAGCAATATACTTGTATGCGGAAGTTACCTGTAGGAAGACATGAACCTGATTAGCTGTTTTATAAATGGCTGGCTGGAAGACATGGCCAACTCGAAGCCCCTTGAGGGTCACTGACCTCTTTGCTGAAATGTTTTTTGCATGGTTCAGGATCACTGCACACTGCAGATTGTTGAACAGTCACTTTGTAAGTCATGCTGATTGCTGGCACTGAAGAAGAAGAAAATTGGGACAGAATGTTACAGGTGAATACAGACAAGGTTCTACTAAACACTATATGAGCTGAACTATGGGCACGCAGCTAAATACACATGATATATATATAACATTTTTGTCTGGATTTGTATTGCTGTCCATCCAGATCAGAAATGTACACAGCTCTGCTACACAACACAGCCCTACCTGGTCTGTTATATCTCTTCTGGGGTTAAGTAAGGGCATTCTTGTCCAACATGTTTCCATTCTAACACAGCTGCCGTGTTTGAGGAGAATTAACATTTAAAGTGAAAGAGAAAATCACAAAATTTTGGGCTGTCCCCAGAAAAGTAATGGAGGGGAAATCTTCCAATAGGGACACTAGTTCTGGTGACCTGGGGGCCCCAAGAGATTGCCTTAATTTGCATATATTTCCTCTCACTTACTGTTTTAGCTATGGGACAGGAAGTGAAGGTAAATCACTCCAATGGGACAAAGATGGCAAAAATAAACCTTACAAGGGTTATTCCCTCCCTTACTCAAAATGGGAAAAAAACAAGTTTTGCCTATACAGGCGGTCCCCGGGTTACAAACAAGATATGGACTATAGGTTTGTTCTTAAGTTGAATTTGTTTGTAAGTGGGAACAGGTACATCTTTTAAGTGTAGCTCCAGCCAAAAAAAATATTTTTAAGCTTTTTGGATAGCATAGGGAAGGGCTAACACCCCTGTAATGTTTATTTTGCTGTCTATGTTTCTGTTCAGAAGATTTCACCTCACTTCCTGTCCCAATGATAATTGGATTTTGAAAATTTTGGGTTGTTGTGGAAACAAGGATTGGTGATAAAGCTTCAGTGGAGACCCCTTTTTCCCATAATAACTCTTACAGGAGTGAATTTCCCTTCCTAGGGGAGATTTCCTGTCAATTCATGTTGTCTCCCTCTGTTTGTAAGTAGGAGACGTTTGTAAGTCAGATGTTTCTAACTAGGTGATCGCTTGTAGTTCTACTTTAAGTCAAAAGGATAAGCATGACACCCAAGTAACTAGCATTTTAAAAACTGAGAGCTCAGCAATATACACTCAGCTGTTTATGTCAAGATAGTCCTAGCTCACTGAAGTTTCTACAACACTTATTTGGGGAAATTTTTGGGAAGAAGTCAAAAAGGCTTTGTGTATGTCTTGCAAAGCAAACTAATAGTGGTGGTTCTATAGACCAGTGGTCTCCAAACTGTGACCCTAGCACTGGATGTGGCCCTTGGCTTGCCTTTATCTGGCCCTTGAGGTACTATTCCTCCCATTGACACCAGCAATGGGGCATACTGCAATTCCTTCCACTGACTACAAAAATGTGGCACTACTGCACTACTGACACCAACTATTTCTCCCCCAAAGATCGGATATTGTTTACTCCCACCGGCCACAGTCTGCCTCCCCTCCCCAAAGTATAAAGGGCAGTAAACTGGCCCCTTTTTTAGAAAGTTTGGAGACCCCTGCTATAGACAATACTTTCACAGTATGAAGTGTACCTTACAGAATCTCCCTGATGGTAAAAGTAAAATTCGTATGAAAATTCCTGGTATATTCAATTGCTTGACAAAATATCCAAAATAGTTCAAAATTTAGTTTACTTTTAACATTTGATTTTGGAACAAATTGACTTTACCAAATGAAAACCCACATACACTGTTAGAAATTCATTTGTTTCAGAAAATATTTCCATCCTGCTCCTTCGAAATGTCTCATCACTGCCATTGAACATCAATTTGACCCCACTAACAATAAGAAAATCAAAGAAATGTTCTTAAAACAAAACAAAATTCTACTAATGGATGGCCAGTTTTACAGTAGTGCTGCATGGAGACAAATAAAAAAAAACCCTCCTATGAGGAAGGTGTCGTGGGGTCATACAGTTGTGTTCAAAATTATTCAACCCCCAATGATGTAAATGGTTTTAGGGAATTTAGTGTACATTTGTAATTGTATTCTGAATGAAATCCTACAAGGACTTCTTAAAGACTTCTTAAGTGTTTTCTTTGTAAATGATGACATAATGTTTTGATTAACTACAGTAAAATCAACGTATACCAAGAAATTCTTCAGGAACATCCTAAAGTAAGTCTTATGTTAATGTTTACATGTGATTTAAGGGATTTTGGTAAATGTAGTAACCCCCAACTTATTAAAACTTGTGTTGACATACTGGGGTGCTGTGGAAGGAGTATCCTCCCAAAAAAAAATAAACAGAGGTACGTCGTGATGACATTTTGACCGGTAGGTAATCATCTTAAAACAAAACAAAATTCTTGTAAAGAAACTAAAAGAATAACAATCACCCCAGTTTAACTACAAGTTACCGTCACTACTCTGT
>BLSH010447280.1:400286-416462 GCA_018402905.1 Glandirana rugosa | reverse complement strand
ATCGCAGTCACCAGACTTAAATCCGATTGAGAACCTCTGGTGGGACTTAAAGAAAGCAGTTGCAGTGCGCAAGCCTAAGAATGTGACTGAACTGGAGGCTTTTGCCCATGATGAATGGGCGAAGATACCCGTAGATCGCTGCAAGACACTTGTGTCAAGCTATGCTTCACGTTTAAAAGCTGTTATAACTGTAAAAGGATGTTGTACTAAGTACTAAGATTGAATGTCACTTGGGGGTTGAATAAAACTGATAATGATGTGAGCTCAGAAAAGACATTTGTGGTTATTTCATTATAAATGTTATGTTATATTTGTCTGACCTACACGTGCCTCTTTGATTTAATTGTAAGCAGGATGACTGAATGATCATAATCAATGTCAAACCGACCAAAACAATCAATTTCAGTGGGGGTTGAATAATTTTGAACACAACTGTAGATGGATAAAAAAAAAATCAAACAAAAAATCAAGTCAGTAGACAGATCATATGATTTTCATATGGTTATAGTGTGCTTGCTGGGACAGCCAATTTCTGTTTCAAGATCAAAAATGAATGAACGAACATGGAAAAATTTTTTTGCACAAAAGATTTTTTTATTTATTTGTAGGTCACTTGTTCGAAAAAAGAAAAAAATATTACGTGAAATGTGCATGAGTAGTAGGGGTAGTAGTAGAATTCAACTGGAAAAAAAACAATGTTTAATGTTGGAGACAATCAGAAAAATATTGAAGTTTGCTGGAAAACTCCCAATACAATGGCTGGCCCATTGAGTGCTAGATCCAAAGAAAATTTACATTTTTGTTAAAATTTTTGGTCATTGTTCTACTTATCCATTGCCAGCTGTAAACTGCTTATCAACTCAGGTTTCCTTAAGGGGTCACACCATCACACACCCATATTTTGGCTAGGGATAAAGGCTGGCAGAATGAGTCAAGCCAATGGCTTTTCAAACCTATAAGCAGTGGGGTCTCTGAAAGTCTAAGGAGTCTACTAACTTCTCCACCACTCTACTTATTGTAGGTTCAACACAGAGAGGAGGCACCCTTCTGTAATGGGCAGTGGATAGGTAGAGTTAACACTTTGCTACAATGTAAAGTAGTGAGTGTACAGCTTGTATAACAGTGTAAATTTGCTGTCTCCTCAAACTAACTCAACACACAGCCATTCATGTCTAAACCGCTGGCAACAAAAGTGAGTACACCCCTAAGTGAAAATGTCCAAATTGGGCCCAAAGTGTCAATATTTTGTGTGGCCACCATTATTTTCCAGCACTGCCTTAACCCTCTTGGACAAGGAGTTCACCAGCATGTCACAGGTTGCCACTGGAGTCCTCTTCCACTCCTCCATGACGACATCACGGAGCTGCTGGATGTTAGAGACATTGTGCTCCTTCACCTTCCATTTGAGGATGCCCCACAGACGCTCAATAGGGTTTAGGTCTGGAGACATGCTTGGCCAGTCCATCAGCTTTACCCTTAGCTTCTTTAACAAGGCAATTGTCGTCTTGGAGGTGTGTTTGGGGTGGTTATCATGTTGGAATTCTCTCCTGTGGCCCAGTCTCCAAAAGGGAGGGGATCATGCTCTGCTTCAGTATGTCACAGTACATGTTGGCATTCATGGTTCCCATAATGAACTGTAGCTCCCCAGTGCCAGCAGCACTCATGCAGCCCCAAACCAGGACACTCCCACCACCATACTTGACTGTAGGCAAGACACACTTGTCTTGGTACTCCTAACCTGGTTGCTGCCACACACGCTTGACACCATCTGAACAAAATACATTTATCTTGGTCTCAGCAGACCACAGGACATGGTTCCAGTAATCCTTGTCCATAGTCTGCTTGTCTTCAGCAAACTGTTTGCGGGCTTATTTGTGCATCATCTTTAGAAGAGGCTTCCTTCTGGGAAGACAGCCAAGAAAATCAATTTGATGCAGTGTGTGGCGCATGGTTTGAGCACTGACAGGCTGACCCCCCAAACCTTCAACCTTTGCAGCAATGTTGGCAGCACTCATCCGTCTATTTCCCAAAGACAACCTCTGGATATGACGCTGATCACGTGCACTCAACTTCTTTGGTCGACCATGGCGAGGCCTGTTCTGAGTGGAACCTGTCCTATTAAACCACTCTACAGTCTTGGCCACTGTGCTGCAGCTCAGTTTCAAGGTCTTGCCAATCTTCTTATAGCCTAGGCTATCTTTATGTAGAGCAACAATTCTTTTTTTTATGATCCTCAGAGAGTTCTTTGCCATGAGGTGCCATGTTGAACTTACAGTGACCAGTATGAGAGAGTGAGAGTGATAACACCAAATTTAACACACCTGCTCCCCATTCACACCTGGGACCTTGTAATACTAACAAGTCACATGACACAGGGAAGAGAAAATGACTAATTGGGCCCAATTTGGACATTTTCACTTAGTAGGTCTACTCACTTTTGTAGCCAGCGGTTTAGACATTAATGGCTGTGTGTTGAGTTATTTTGAGAGGACAGAAAATTTACACTGTGATACAAACTATACACTCACTACTTTACATTGTAGTAAAGTGTAATTTCTTCAGTGTTGTCACATGAAAAGATATAATAAAATATTTACAAAAATGTGAGGGGTGTACTCACTTTTGTGAGATACCGTAAAGCTGATGGGTTACCTATCCAGTTGGCATAAATTTTAAAGAGATTTTGGGTCATTCTGAGAGGTAAGTGTCAGAGCTTGACACTAAACCATGCCCACCTGCATTCCTTTTATTCCATAATTATGATAGGCAGCCTCACTGGCCAACAGAAATATGCAGAAGACGTAATCAAGCTTCAGCCATGATGGGAAGGATCGGGAGAACGCATGTACTTGACAATTGCAGCAGTTGTCCCTTCTTCTCCTGCATGAAAGAGTCCCTTTTCTGACATGTCAATGATAGATGGACTGATCAGAAGACAGACGGTGGAGGCGAAGATGGACTAATCCCTTTAAGGTGGCCATAGACAGTTTTGGCCGGTTCCTGGATTCAAACCATGTATGGGCAGGCTGAATGTACCAAAGTTGATCGATCGATCGACTTTTGTGCAACCAGGCTGCCAGATTTTGCATGTGATTATTGCTAGCAGCTGTTATAAATGTAAAATCCGGCCTCCCAAAGGCCCCCATCTCTGCCGGGAGGACACAATGGCTCTGTGGGAAGGATTCCCGGTCAACACTGTCTGTGTTGATGGGGGAATGAAGAAAATTTCTTTCCTGCAACCCGTGTTTGCTGGAAAGAAATTCACTCCTTCTATGGCAGGCTTTAGGTTCAATGTCTACTGCATACTACTATTTGCATAGAATAAGACACAAATTACTTTTGCATGATGGAAAATACTCTTCTGCTCTATCATAGATGGCTGATCCTGTCTCAGGACTTTGTTACAAATGCAGTAGTTTTTCAAGTCCTACAATTTGAAAACCTTCCTTGATATCTCTATGAATTATCTTTTTGAAAAGGTCAGTAAACAATAGCAGCTGCTGAACTTATCTTAGAAACATCTCTGCCAAGAAATAAGAAAAAAGCCAACATAAAAAAAAAAAGGTTTCGTCAATGTGGAGGAAATTTCATGACTGACCTTTAAAGAATGGTTGTTGTTCATCTACGATGAAGATTCTGTCTCTCCCAGAAGGTGAAGACATCATCTCACTAAGTGTCTGGGGGATGAAGGTGCTGGATTGTGGTGAAGTTACTGTTTTTCTTGAGCTAGGAGACTCTGATCCATTATTTTTCACTGCAGTTGCATGGTCATCATGCTGTCCCGAAGGAGGTTTTGATGTAGGATGATATGCTTCCACATCCCAAGTTGTTGTTGTTTCAGAATAGTGCACACCATTTTGAGTGTAGCCATGGTGTCTACCTGTTTTTGCTGGGGCAGGGCCTTCTGTCCTATGCTCAGTTACAATGGCACGGTTGGTAAATGAGGTCCTTTCTGTTGGTGTGTACATGTCCACAGCTTGATCTCCAGGAGTTTGCATGTCAGTTTCTTCATTAACATTCATGATGAACTCTGGTCCAGTCCATGTGATTGACTGATGATATGTAGATGTTCCAGCATTTGACTGTGTAGATTGCATTAGCCCTTTGTGAGATGTAGGTACATGAGGATAGAATTCGGTTGGCTTAAATGACATCTTGGGGATCAATTCTGTTTGGTTGATTAGTCCAATCTCAAACTGAATCGCTGGCTCTTTTTTACCACCACTGTGGATCGTGAAACTTGTTTGTGTGAATGATTCCTTTTTTTTTTCAGTGGTTTGTTCCTTTTCTGTGTCAAGTCCTATTACATGCTTTGTGATTGGCTCTGTGTCTGTGAAATCTGTTAAATTCTCAGTGGTAGACTCCAACTGTGTAGTTGATTTTATCTTCCGGTTTGTGATTGGTTCTGTTTGTGTGGTTGATTCTGTATGAGTATCTTGGGTTGACATTCTTTGTTTCTGGGTATCCATTTCATCTGTGACCCATTCTGATTTTGTGGTGGGATGGGTCATTGTTGTTGGTTCATGTCTTGCAGTAGAATCTCTCTTAGATGTTGGTTCATTTTGTGCAGTGGACTCATCCTTACGATTTGTGACTGGTTCTGTCTGAGAGTCAGTTTTTGTCTCACCCTGTACAAATGGCTCTGTGTTATTTGGTGATTCAGCGGTGACCTTTGTAATTAGCTCTGACATTGTTGGGAAGACTGCCCTGGTCTTTGTAATGAATTCTCCCTGTGTGGAAGATCTTGTGTTTGTGATTGGCTCTGTGTAATTACCAACATCCATGGGGCTGTTTGGGATTGGTTTTGTTTGATAAGTAGATTCCAGAGAATTGTTTATGATTGGCCCTGTATAGGTGGAAAATTCTTTTCTATCATTTCCCTTCAAGTAGCTATCAGTGATTGGTTCTTGTTGAGTTTTATTAACATATGCTAATGTTCCAGAATTTGACAGATTCTCTCTTGTTGGTTCTGGCTGGGATGGTGTGATCAGATAAGGCATTGTTACAGTAGCTGGTATTAGTGGGTCTTTTGTTGTTAGGTGCGGAGGTTTTTGGGTGGATATTGTTGACCAGGCCCTTGTGAAAACATCCTGCTCTGTAGACAGGCCTGGTTGGGTCTGTATGATTAACTTAGATTGAGTTTGGGTGGTTAAACCTACTTCTGATGTGCTTAGCTTTGGTGGACCCAGAAAAGTTAGATTTGTCTGGTTCTTTATGGTTTGCTGCTCCTGTGTGGGTGTGGTTAGCTCTTCTTGGGTTGAACGAGTGCTTGATTGGTTCTGTGTAATCCTCTGATTTACAGTGGTTGGGGTGAGATCTAACTGAGGCTGTTTAGTTGCTGCTACTTGAAGGTGTGTGGTTACATTGTATTTTGTTGTTTGGGTCAAGTGGTACCTTGTGTGTGATTCTGAATGTCTGTGTATGAATGGTTTAGTGTGTAGGCTGGGATATGCTTCCGATTGTCTACCTTGTTCCAGGTTGTTTAGCTTGTGAACTGCAGTTTGACTGTCAGTTACAGAAATTGAGACATGTGTAGTGGGTTCTTGGGACTGTGTTGTCTGTTCAGACTGACTGTCGAAGACAGTCTGGGTAGTCAGCCTTGGATGGGCTGTTCCGGATATTCCTGAAAGACCTTCTGTTACGGACCCTATCTCATTCTCCTTTAGACCTCCTATGTAGGAGGAATCTGATAGCCTAGCACTGAAATTAGTATCGTTTTGGATAAAAATTTGTCTCTGGGTGGATGTTACCAACTTTGTGTGAAGCTGTTGTGAGTTGGACTGCCTTGGTAGCATCTGAGTGGTTAAATCTGGTTGTTCTTGTGCATTAATGTGTACCATAGTCTGTGAAACGTGATTCCTTTGTAAATGGTGGTTTGAGTGGTGTTTATGGTGGCTATGTGAGTGTGGCTGGGTGTGGTTGTGTAAGTGTTTCTGATGATGTCTGTTTGGTTCTGAAGGTACTGTTCTATCATAAGCTGCTCCTTTATGTTGAGATATGGTGTTGGTTTCATTTTGGCTAAGTGACTCTAGAGCTAGGTGTCTGTGTTTATGGGAATGTGTCAGATTGCGGTGAATTTGGTGTCTCTCTGTCGTGCTCAGCCAAGTCTGGTCTTTTTCTCTTTTGGCTTGTGTGGCTACCCCTGTCATTAATCGACTATGGACTTCTGTTGCTGTTTCTACTGGTCCTTGAGAATGGTCACTTGAATGACTTACATTATCAGAAGTCCTTACAGCCTGAGTCACCAATACATCAATCTGTGTAAGTCCAATGGCACTGGTCTCAGTGGTTAATTCTGGATGGAACTGAACGCTGTCTTTTTGGGCAAGTCTAGAAAGTTCTGTTGAGCTCAGGTTTGTGTTCATAAATATATTTATGTCTGGTATCTTTACATTTACTTTGGATTTCAACTCTTGCATGACTTTGGAATCATGTACTTCTGGCCAATTTACCTTTCTTAAAAGTCCAGCTCTTGAGACATCATTGTGCCGATCGGCTTCAGGCACAGATGTCACATTTTCAGCGTTCAATAGATGGTCCTGGGTATTCAGAGAATTCAATTCATACAACACAGCCTCTTTTCCAGTTGTAAAGGTGGAATTAGAAGATTGAGCCATATGTTGAAGGCTGTTAGTGAGGAAGCTAGAATTCTGATTTACAAGGGTATTGAGCAGAACTGATGTGTTACTTGATTTTTCCTTCAGCTGCCTACCCATCTGTGTTACTGCTTGTAATGCCACTGGAAACTGTTTAACTCTATCAGGCGGAAATGGCGTGCCTTTTTGGCCAGATTTACTAGTGTTTCTGAGAGGTATGGTGGCAGTCCGCTGAGGTATGGGGCTGACTGACAGCCCTGTTGAGCCAGTGGTAAAATTGGAGTCTCTCAACTGACCTGTTACAGGTTTTGAGACATTTTTATGATGTAAATGTGGAAGGCTTTGATATCTTGCAGAAGGGCTTTTAATTGGAAATTTTGGAACTGTTTTGGTTTTGCTGGGTACCATTGGCCCTTTTCTAATGACTGGTCGCTTTTGATGGTCACTCAATGAATGGCTCCTGGTAGTCAATGGCATCTTGGTAGAATTCAGCTGAGACTCATAGGGAGTTGAGCTTCTTTGCTGATAACGAGGATGATTTGCATCACTGACATTTGTACCTCCTTGCAGTGGGTGGACTTTGGCAGGCCTTACAAATATGCCTTTCAGAGGACTATGTTGTTTTTTGCCATCTTTTGGAGGTGGAGGATGAGGCACATCTGTCTTGTTTGCTGGTCCATGGGATGCTGGTGTTTGAAGCATGGTCTTCGGGGTGGTGGTCATGGTGAACTGAGCCCCTAAGGTAGTACTTGCAAAATATTCCACTGCATCTGTGTTATTGGCAACAAGCTCTAAAGGAGGATAAAAGGAGATATTGCACACATAAGAACATCAGCATAAAACAAGATTTGTTGTTTCTCATTAATCTAGGTCAACATTTCTCAAGTAACAATTGTTTTTGCTTTGGAATAGTTACTGACCAAGTGGGAATAGACCTGTGGTCTATACAGTGAAACTGAGAGGAAAGAACAGGGCCACACCCAAGAAATCAATGAGTCAGTGGAATGTGACTTGGGGCGAGCCTGATATCTTGCACTCTATGGGGCTCAAGCCACATGGCAGCATGAAAGTTTAGATCCCACTATGTATATGATTTTTTTCCATCTTATAAATCCACCAAATCTTTTGTGCTTGAGCTTTGATTGCTAATACAGGACATTTCCATATTTTGCCTTGAAGACACCTAGCAGCCATGCAAATATGAATAATTTGTGTATCTTAGTATTTGTCTGCACCTGGAATTTGTTTACTACATAAGAGTATCCATAGACTCGCAGAAACTCAAACCCTTAAGTTTCGTACCTGTGCAGTTCACATTAATGTGTGCTAAACTGCCCCTATGCTCTCCTATTGCCTGGGGGCCCATGAGTTGTCAGTCCGCCCCTGGTAGCATACTTTGTGTTAAGGCATCTATTAACTTGAATGAGCTGCCAAAGTACTGCGCAAAAGAAACCACACTTGACCCTTCTCTAGGAAAGCACTGCATGGCAATGCACAGTAGTGTGTTACCTGCCTTGTAGCACACAGCAAAGCAGGTGCAATTCTTTAGTGCATTATAGCACCACAATACACTAATACATGCATGGTGTGGTACTGGGCATAGCGGTAATGTGCCTTACTATAATGCAAAGATGTAAAGCTGTCCTTAAAGTATTTTGCAGCCCTTCCGATGAAGTTCTCTTATCAACTTTTTAAAATACCATTAAAAGCGTTGTTCTATATGTGACAAAAAAAAATACCTTTTGATCCTGCCAGAAGATGTGTGAGCTGATAACTTCCTGTACTTTTTATATATGCTCTACTCAATTAGCACTTTTCACAGTTCTCTGCATACTACAAAATAACAGCAATTTCCCTTCAGCCATCACACCAGCTTGCTCTGCCAGCACTCTGTGGATGTTAGGTCTACAATTGCTTTATTCTGTGAGAGACATTAATCTATCCATCCACCCATCCATATTTATAGTTACGAGAAACCTCTTTGACCTGCTGGATGTGATCTTCTCATATCCTCTGAAGATAAGACATCCACAACAATAGAACTGCTGGCACAGCACTGACGCTGGAGGTAATTTGTGATTTTCCCTATTTGTTGGCTCCAACCAACCCCAGTGGATCACAGGTCGGCCATCTGGGTCTCATTCAAATCCCCTTTTGGCAAATGGAGGACAATATCCATATCTATCCATGTTTTTAATCTTGGCTATTCTTTCTACTTTAATCTCCTTAGATTAGAACATGGCTCCCTATTCTCAGCGTTCTATACACCCCTGAAGAAGATTACAAAATCAAAATTCAAAACGCGTTGGTTGTGCAAGGGTGTGCAATATCTGGAGCTCTATGCTTGACATTTTGCAATGGAATTTTTTGGATGTATTACTGTAATCTACTTAGACCTTTAAATAGCATGTTTTTATATTTTGTGTCATAATAAAGATTTTTTTGTACTCCGAACAACAATTCATTATGCAATAGTACTATTGCCATTTAAAGTCCCATTTATGAGGGTTTCTGTTTCATGTACTAGAAATTCAGGGATGTAGGCAACCATCAGCTATATTTCACTTCAAAATTCAGTCTTGGGCCATTAGTGTGTGAAAGAACTAATGGCAGATGTTACCAGTTGAGTAATACCATGGGTAAAAAATTTGGAAACTCGTTTCTTTCATGAATATGTTCAATACCTTGAACACATGACTCATAAAAGCATCCTCATCATCATGCTCTCATAAAGAATATAAGATTTGCTGCCAAAAGAGTGTTGTAACCTGTGAATCCAAAGATGAGTATATGTAGAACACATGGTCAGCAGAAGTCAGTTAGCATGTTGTAAGTACGCCTATTCCAAATGCATGGAAAACCACAAGGACTGAGACCTTTAGTTCTGCAAAAAGTGTTTAAAAGGGTTGTAACTATTTAAAAAAAATACTTTGATGGGAGTTTATATTTAACAGACAGGGATTTCCTGGTTATCACTTATTTATCTATATCCTCTACAGCTACACCAATCCATTAATAACTTATGGTAAAGTCCCTTTGCGTCTGCCCTGGAAAATAATTAGGCAAACTAGAATGTGCTTGTCTGAGACGTGAACATTTTGATCCATCTCATACATGGAGCAAGACTACGGGCTGCGGCTGCCTAAGGTTTTGTTAAATTTTTGTAAGGTTTCTTGGCAGCTGTAGTAGGTCAAGAGGGTATAATGGACTTCAAGTGCAGCCTCTAGTTCAACCCATCTCATACAGTTTGAGATTGTCTTCCGCATAAATAACTGGGCTATCCTGGTGGTTGTGATGTGTGAATTTTAACAGCAGATCCTCTTTACCAAGTAAATCAGCCATTCTAGGTACTAGGAGTTTGATGGTGGAACTCCCATCTGATGGCGCCTGCATTGTTCGAGTACTAAGGCCACTTGGCAGAGCCAGATGACATCAATGATCTTTTTAGCCATCTGTAGCCGTGGGGGTGGGGGGGGGGTATTTGGTTCTCTCCATTGGCCATTAATGTAAGAGCCATTTGTTAGCATGGGTTCCCTAAGATCTGAAAATTCATTCAAGGGTCCCTTTGGGGTAAAATGGTTGAGAAAGACTGATGTAGACATACACTCAAATAGACATATTGATCTAAATAATGTACACTGTATATGGTTACATTGTAGCTTTTTTTTACATTGCTACTTATATTGTTATTTTCCCAGAGGGAGCATGTCACTAGGCTATGGACATTGAAGTATTTATATATCTCTCAGCAACTCTGCTCCCCCTTCCAACAGTGACTTAGCCACTATGATCATCTTGTTTTCCCTCCCAGCAGTGACTCAGGAAGAAAACTAAACACACAGTTATGGATGAAGTTTGGCTAGTGAACCAGTGGTTTGCCAAAGCAGGTGTACAGCTGAATACAAGGTATGCATGTTTTTGCATAGTGACATTGGTCCAGCCTGGACCATTGTAAGTATGTATGTGTCATACTTGGCCGATCCCTGTTGAAGCTGGAAACCACTGTAGGCACCACTACTACAGTGATCACCGCTAGCCAATCCCGGATCTTCTCAATGAATGAAAAGTGTTCTCTGATTGGATGCGGTGGAGAGGTGGGGCGGTGGCATCACGGTCTTAACTTTGTCCAATCAGAAAACGCTTTGTATTTATTGAGGAGTTATAAAGTGTTCTCTGAATGGTGCCTGTCTTGAGCGAGCATCCTCCTGTGTTCACTAAGCATCCTCCAAACTCACCTCTATCTGAAAATCAAAGGCGCACTTAAAGAATGTCCAATCACCTGCAGGCTGGGCCATCCACTGCCCACGGCACACTTAAGTGCACCAGCATCCTGCCCCTCTGGTTATGGGTGCGGCAGAGGAGTGAATGACCTGGCCTGCAGATGATTGGACTAAAAAAAAGAGCGACTTTGAAGTTTGGATAGAGGTGAGTTTTGGATGATACCCAAACTCATCTCTACTTCGTTTCATTAATTTTTATTGAGAAATGAAAAGCATTTTTAACCATTGCATGAAAGCTACATTTTGTGGTGCTGTATCATTAAATTATTTACATTTCAGCAAAAGTAAATACATCTTCTGACCTAATTGGCCATCAGTAATCGCTCCTGTGCTTCAGAAGTAGATTTAGACAAACACAACGTAATTATGAGATGAAAAAAAAAGGAAAATAAGTAAAAAAAAAAACAATAAACACGGCCAAACATTGTTATCCTCTAAAGTTGAACATTCCCCCCGGTACCCCACTGGGAGGAAGGGGGAGGAGAGGCCAGACCACACAGCCGGCACGCAGGCCGTCCGGTTCCCCTTTGTTGTGTCGGCGCGGTGGTCCCAAGGCACAGACCCCCCCCCCCAGAGGGAGCGACACTAGAAGAAGGGCCTCCCTATGATTGGGAGGAAAAGACAAAGAGCTTAGAGGAAGAATGAAACAGAGGAGAAGAGGGCAGGAAAAAAGAAATGTAGAAAAAGTAGAGGTAATAAAAATAGTAAGATAGTGCACTCCTTGTGGTATATATGGCCACCCTCCGAGTTCTCACAGAGGGTCAGACAAATATTTGATCCAAGGTTCCCAGATCTTTTCAAATAGGTCCCATTTATCTTGAAAGCGGCGCTCATTAACCATGATCCATGGCAACTTGTTTTTAACCAAGTCTAAAGGCATCGTGGCGGTTCTACAGGATCTGGCTAATTGCTTTTCTGGCTGCTGTGAATATAAACGCTATACGTTTCCCCGCTGATTTTGAGATAACACCCACCGGGCAGCCCAAAAGTGCCTGTTTCGGGGGCTTAGCCACATTCACCTGTGTTAAGGAACAAATGGAATTGTGGAGGCAAATCTAGAAGCGTTTCACCTTTGGGCAGGTCCACCACATATGAAGAACTATGCCCTCCTGTCCACACCCTCTAAAGCAGGAGGGAGAGGCCCCTGGAACAAACAAGGCTATTCTCATCAGTACTAAGTACCATCTGAGCAAACCCTTGTAGTTAGCCTCTATCAGTGAAGTGTTTATATATGATTTTGATGGATTCCCGGACATTTTGGACCATTTGTCTAGTGTGAATGTCTCCCCCAAATCTTCTTCCCATTTCGTCATATGGAACAGTTTGTCTGGTTTGGAGGTCAGCATGCCGTACATTTTGGCTATGTGGCCGCAGTGGTGTATCATCCATGGGTGCAGGGTGTTCACTGAACACGGGCCCTGAGGGGTGGACGGGCCCTGAGGGGTGGGGGGGCCCATAGTGCTCTGACCAACACTGCACGTAAGGATGATCTGTCCCTGGTTGACATTGGGATTATCGGTGCAGTGTGAGCTTGCACACGGGCCCACTATTTTCATGATACACCCGTGTGGCCGGTATGTTTGTTGAAGGATCTGCACAAAATATTCCATGGGGGTGAAAGTGGTAAAGTCGGTCCTTTGTTGTAAGGGCTGCATGAAATGTGCTATTTGTACATAATGATACATTTCTGAGGTTGGAAGTTGGTGCTTCTCCTGAAGGGTTCCCTTTGATAATATCCCTCTGTGGTCCCTGGGATCAGAACTCATCTCTACTTATTATAGATGTGTAAAGATTTAAATGTCCATAGCCAGGCCACAGTTCTACAAAAAAAGTTAGATTATTAGGTCATGGAACCCTTATAATAATACAACGTAAGTAAATTAGGCAGCATTCACACTATGGCGCGGGATGTAAGGCATTATGCATATGAGCTTCTTTTGCTTGTTGATGCCCTACACGCATAGGACAGCCCGGTCTTGCCAATGGGCTGCCCTATGCACGCAAAACATGGCAAAGTATCTTGTTTATCTTTTTGAGCTTCAAGCTTTGTACGTTTTTTTAACTGCGCATCTGCTTGGCACATTTTGGTGCCATTGACAGTGAATAGCACCGCAAACGTAATACGCATTTTTTGCACATTTCATGAATGCATGCACAAATGTGCGATTTTGCTCACATTAACAAAACGCAGTCGTTTTAATGCAGCCTTGGAGAACTTTAAAATACGGCTCAAGTAAAACAAACAGAATGGAATTAGATTCGGTGTTATATCAACAATAAATGTGTGTGGAGTGTAATCAGTGTTCATTATACATGTGCATATATTACCAACCAGCCCATATGCCTCGCACATCTCAAACATGACAATTCTTAAAAAATGTTTTTGAAACCGGAGTTGAGTTGTCCGTGAGGAAAGCCCAAATTAGCCACTGGGTAATAGCCAGATCACTAAACCCTGCAGATACATAATGGCTGTCAATTACGCTAGAGTGGGACAACAAGCACAGCTTGTGCTAATGAACCGCTGAGATTCTGACAAAGCTCCCGCGGCAGATGGCACATCACATGGCACTTCCAGGAGTGGTGGAAGCCAAGTCTGGTGCCACGAGACAGTTTGGAAACAGTAGCTGCTTGCAGATTCACTCTCACCCACTGCTTTAAATGTTACTTTGCCCATTAACAGAAAAGTGACAGGGTCTCTTTAAAGCCCACCCTTGAGTCAACTTACTTCCCTGTGACCCCGCCGTCACTGCGTTCAACCCCTGTGTAAGCTCAAATGGCATAGGATGTTATACAGGGCTGATGGCATCATCCTCCACCTCACATGACAGTGTTCAGGCCTGCAAATGGCCACTAGACACAAGTACTGCATCATGGGTAAGGTCACCCGCCAACACAAACAGGAAAGCGCCAGGTATTGTGCATGAGCTTAAAGTATTACAAAACCCAGGACCCTGCAATCACTATATCTGCTCTCCCACAGTACACAAAACATGGAAATGCAATAGGTTTAATGAATATAAACGGCTTTCTTATCAGCAGTATTTGCAATCTTGTGACTTCTATCAGTGTCCAGCCCAGCACTGGTTAGAGCTTGTAGGAGGAGTTTTCTGACTGTCTTATGAGGCTGCAGGACCCCTGACCCTCTGTTTGGACAGTGCTGATTGGCCGTGTGCTGATCACATGCGCTCTCCCAAGAAAAAAAAACTTTTCTAGCAATACACACCAAACTGAGCATGTGCAGCCTGACTCCATAGACTCTGTATTATCAGGAAATTATTAGGGGACAGTAGAAGGAGGGGAGGATCAGAGAAGACAAGATCAAATTGCCCTTTTACACAATACAGAGGATAAACCCCTTGAGTTCCACAGTGAGTATAACAAGCATGCTTTACTGTATATACAGACTGATTTTGCTGTAGTGGGTTTAGTAACACTTTAAATGAGCAAACAAATGTACAGTGGCTTTGTATATATTTTTTTTCATTCATTATGGTCAAGACGATCAAAACTTAAATATATATTCTCTCCTTTTTTTCATCAAGTCAATTTTTAAATACTGAATGCAAATATTTCTTATTCCTATTTTCAAGCAGTAGGTGGAGACTTCTTTACACGTGATATCTTGTATCTGCTTTGCTCTTTTGTTGTAAAAAAAATGCACATGTAGTTTACAATGCTCAATAGCTCAAGTTACACACACAAAAAGAATAAGTCAGAGAAGTGACATCTCCCTTCCCAGGCAGGTTCAAAGTATCAGTGCGATTCAGCCAGCATGAATCAAGACATCTACTGCTGTGCTCTCTTTTTAGATGACGGTATTCTGATAAAGTAATCCTTGCAATGGCAGCTTGCATATTCAATCAAATAAAGGTTCCAGCTATAACTTTCTTTTTAGTTTTGGATGCAGTGTGGAAGGATCGGGACCTCTGCAATGTTTTTAATGCTGTCTAAAGCTGGCCATACATTATACAATTTTCTTATTTAATTTCCTTTAGATTTACCATCAACTATGTAGTGCAAAGGCCACCCTGATTGCATACAAATTGAAAGTGTTTAGGTGTGACCTCACATTAAAAGGTTTTGGTAAATCTAAATGAAAATTGTACAAACAAATTGTATAATGTATGGCCATCCTAAGACCAGTCATACATGGAGCAAATTGCAGAAAAGAAATTTGCTTGTTTCCCCCATCGATGCGGGAATTCTTCTTGCTGAGCCAATGTCTTCCCACGGCGCGGGGGGCAGGGGGAAACCGTCCCCACTGGGAAAAGACAGTGTTGATTGCTAGCGAATATAGCAGTTGCTAGCAATAATTGCAGGTAAAATCCAGCAGGCAACTTGGTACATTAGGCCTGGCCATACACGGTTCGGATCTCGGCCGGTGACAGATGACAGATACCGTCATGTCACCAAGATCAGTCATATCAGATACTGTGATGTCGCCAACTTAATATGTAGAGTCTGGAGGAAAGAAGGGAGAGGGGAGACATGATTGAAACCTTTAAATACATCAAGGGGGTGAATAAGGTTCAGGAGGGCAGTCTTTTCAATATGAAACCAAAATCAAGAACACAGGGACCTCAAACTAACTGGAGGGAAGTTAAAAACTAATATTAGAAAGTATTATTTTACTGAAAGGGTGGTTGATGATTGGAATAAACTACCAACAGAGGTTGTGAGACAGTCAACAGTAAATGGCTTCAAACATGCTTGGGATAAACATAAATCCATAGTCAGACAGCAAAGTTAATAAAAAAAAAAAAAATGGGCAGACTTGATTGACTACTCGGTATTTTTCTGCCGTCACTTTTCTATGTTTCTTTTTTTTTTTTTTTTTTTTTTTTTTTTTTTTTTTTTTTAAAATTACATTTTTTTTTTTTTTTTTTTTTTTTTTTTTTTTTTTTTTCTCGAAGATGGAGTGAGTTTTTGTACTCTACGTCGAGTATTTGGTATAAAGTCATAATAAGGTCCTCCTTTTAGTTCTAAAGTGTCAAGAGAGAAAAAGAATTAAGAACTTAACAGGTACTATTACAATAATGTCAACGATTTCGGACAAATGTCGAACTTGGGTTACCCCATTTGTCCCTAAGATGATATGACAAAAACATATGAATAAACTAGTAAAAATACTGATAACAGTGGAATAACTCTAAACACACAATAACGACTTGATATCATGGACTAACAATGTATGGTCTTGGTTGACGGAAATTTTAAAGACAATAAACATACTTTTAAGTTATTTTTAAGAAATTACATTTTTTTTTTTTTTTTTTTTTTTTTTTTTTTTTTTTTTT
>BLSH010447280.1:377380-395878 GCA_018402905.1 Glandirana rugosa | reverse complement strand
AGATTATGATGAGGGTCACTTACATAACTTTCAGCATCAGATATTCTTCTTCTTTGCCTCAGTGGGCTGTTTAAATCTGCATTATCTTGGTCAGAGCTGTGGGGCTGCACGTTGTTATGTGCTCTCTCCCCCCTCCCTTCTCCTTCACACTGCTCAGCTTGCATTCCTTTGCTGAGCTGTGAGTGGGAGGGGCCGACACCATGCTGCTTCGTTGGTGTCCCAGCCAGGCTGTGGAATGTGCTTAACTTACGGGGCTTATCTTTGTTTTTCCTCTTCCCTGACATCTCCGGTTACTTCCTTGATGTCTCCCCTGCTGAGCTGAGCTGTCAGGTAGGCTAAAAATAGCTTTGGGCTGCTTCAGGGAGACTCCGTTCTCAGAGCTCTCCTATAGTGCGGCCATCTACTTCCGACGCTGGCCACGCCCCCACTTTTCTATGTTTCTATCAAGACACAAAGAGGGTCACAATGGGAACATAGGCAGCATAAAACTTGAGAAGTTCTAACCCTTCTTTTCTCCATCTATCCCCTCAAACACAGTTCAGGATGAAGCTGTTTACTCGCCAAGTTAAACCAAAAGTTTAGGGACACCTGACCATCACACCTGCATGAACGTGTATCCAATTTCAAAGTATTGGGCATTAACCACTTCACGCCCATAGGACGTCATGGACGTCCTGGGCTTTGAGTGGTGATATCTGAATGGTGCCAGCAGCTACAAGCACCATTCAGGTATCATTCTTTCTGGTCGGCGATTCCCTACACCATAAGAATGATCATAGCGGCAGTTCAGCTGCACAATCCTTCTTATAGGCAGTGGAAGGGGACACCCCGCCCCCTCCCGTCGCCATTCGGTGCTTCTCCAGTGCCGCCCGTACGATCGGCGGCAGGGAGAAGAGATCCGCCGCTGCCGGATGCTTGTCAGGAAGATGACTGATGACCATCTGGTCACCAGTCATCTCTATGACCCTCAGTGGCCCGGTCGTAACGTTATGACATCACGTCTGGGCCGGCTTTAGTAAAGCCATGATCACGGCTGGAAAGGACAGGATCAGAATTTTTTTTTTTGATCTCGGTCTTTCCAGCCTAAAAGAGAGATATGAGGTCTTATAGACCCCACATCTCTCCATAAAGAGGACCTGTCAGGCACCATTCCTATTACAAGGGATGTTTACATTACTTATAATAGGAATAAAAGTGATCAAAAAAAAAAAAATTAAAGAGACAGTGTAAAAATAAAAAAAATAAAAGTAAAATAAATAATAATAATAATAAAAAAATTAAAGTGCCCCCGTCCCCGCGTGCTCGCGCACAGAAGCGAACGCATACTTAAGCCCCGCCCACATATGTAACTGGGGTTCAAACCACACATGTGAGGTATCACCGCGTGCATTAGAGTGAGAGCAACAATTATAGCACTAGACCTCCTCTGTAACTCTAAACTGGTAACCTGTAAAAAAATTTAAAGCTTTGCCTATGGAGATTTTTAAGTACCAAAGTTTGGTGCAATACCACGAGTGTTCGCAATTTCAAAGCGTGACATGTTGGGTATCAATTTACTCGGTGTAACATCCTCTTTTATAATATACAAAAAAATTGGGCTAACTTTACTGTTTTGTATTTTTTTAATTCGCTAAACTGTTTCTTTTCTAAAAAAACACGTTTGAAAAATTCCTGTGCAAATATCGTGTGACATAAAAAGTTGCAATGATCGCCATTTTATTTCCTAGAGTCTCTGCTAAAAAAACATATATAATGTTTGGGGGTTCTGAGTAACTTTCTGCAAAAAAATGATGATTTTTACATGTAGGAGAGGAGTGCCAGAAATGGCCCGGATGGGAACTGGTTAATATGGAGTTGCCTCTTTTTGCAGCTATAACTACTTTCCCTCTTTTGGGAAGGCTTTCAACACGATTTTGGATCATTTGTGGGAATGTAGACCCATCCAGCCAAAAGAGCATTTGTGAGCTCAGGTACTGATGTTGGATAAGAAGGCCTGGCTTAATTGGCATTCCAATTCTTCACAATAGCGGTCAACAGAGTTGAGATCCGGGCTCTGTGCAGGCCACTTGACATCAATACCAAAACTAAAAAAAATAAAACATATTTTTATAGAGCTGGCTTTCAGAATACAGTCATGCTGGAACAGAAAAGAGCCTTCCCTCAGACTATTGCTACAAGGTTGGAAGTCAGCTATAACTGCCTCCACTGTTCTGGAAAGGCTTTCCAGAAGATCTTGACGTGTTTCTAAGGGAATGTGTTCCCATTTAAGCAAAAGAGCATTTGTGAGGTCAGGTACTGAGGATAGATGAGAAGTGCTTGCTCATAGATGGGGGTTCAAATCATCCAAAAGGGGTTCAGTAGGGTTGAGGTCAGGACTTTGTGTTCCTCCAACCCAAACTCGCTCATCCATGTCTTTACAGAGCTGGCTTTGTACACTGGGGGCCCAGCCATACTGGAATGGAAAATGCCTTGCTCCAGCTGTTCCCACAAGGTTGGAGGCACACAATTGTTAAAAACAGGGGTGTCCAACTTTTTGACCTTCCTGGGTCACACTGGAAGAAGAGGATTTGTCTTGAGCCACTCATAAAATATAGTATATAAAAGGATAGCTGATGAGCAGAAAATGTCAGACAGATTCCAAGTTAACAATGGATATAGATAATGTACCTATCTGAGTAATAAAACTTCTTTTTTTGTAATATTTTTTATTATAAAAATAAAAGAGGGCAACATAAAACGAGTGCAATATTTGACACTGTTTTTGATAAACGAACACATCAATATTTGGTTTGACGGATGTAGTAGCAGTTCTCAATGAATTCTCAAGCTGCTCATCAGATATTTTGGTTCTAATTTTGCCCTTCGTATGCTTCGTCCTTGAAAATAGCTCCTCACAAATATCAGTGCTGCCGAAAACTGGTGACATGATAAAGGCGCGATTGTGAAGAGTGGGATATTTTTTCTTTGGGAAGGTAAAACTTTGCTTGCATATGTTCACATTTTAACAAAAAAATTCCACCCAAAAAAATCTAAATTTTTAAGTACGTTTACGACTTTGTGTTGGGCCGCATTCATAGCCGTCTTGGGCCACAGGTTGGACACCGCTGGTTTAAAATGTCTTTGTATTAACAACATCCTTCACTGGAGGCACCTGAACTCAATCATTTGAAAGATGGTCTACATACCTCTGGCCAAGGAACATCCCCCAAAAACCAATTTTATCTGAAACTTCAAAAGAAAGTGAAAGCGCAATTGAAAATTGGTCCCACAAGGACAAAATTAGGGATGAGCACAAGCTTGGTCCCAACTTAAGGTTTGGATTGAACCCCGGAGCAAGCTATTAATCCCGCCATATCAGCTCCCAATCAGCCACGGCCAGGGCATTCCCTAAGGGACGGGGATGCTCATCACATCATTGGTCTAATATAGTCACATTGTCATTTTCGCTCAATGATGCTGTCCATTACTCCTTAAACTATGAAAAATAAAGCGATCACTACGGCAGACTACGGTAAGGATATATCTGCATTACGTTCTCCTGCAGTACAACGTAATCTTGAGGTCTGCCATTACAGTAAATTACTAAAGACATTATGTCGTTTACAACCAGCCTAAAGAATTTGCTGCAAGAGGGAAAAAGCTGTTTTTTTTCTGACCTGGGGCAGCCAGACAGGAAACACAGAGTCATATCCACGGCTAAGCGTTATAGGACACAGGAGGACGCAGTAATTGGACGGCCTATTTTTCATTTTCTCTTAAACTGACAGCACTTACGAGTCGCCTCCAGCCTTGGAAGACCCCGGCTGTTTGAGTATTTAGTGACCTTTAAAATAAAACACATTGGGCTACCAAGCATGGCGCTGACCAGGAAAAGGCAGAGCAATCCACAAATGAAAAACAAAACATAGTCTTAGGGCTAATTCACACCATACCATTGCATTGAACAAAAACGCTTGTCTTATCCACATATATATAAAAAAAAACAAAAAAAAACACATTAAAATGCGCACTGAGATAAGATGCAACCAAACATGTGCACTGGCATGAATGGGTCCTAAGGGATCGTTCACACTTGCTTTGGTCTCTGAATAGTAATCTGCGTCCGAATCACTCTTCAGAGAGCATTCGACAGGCAGTCAGGAAGCATTGTGTCACCTCCTCATTGCCTGCTTTACCCCTTGAACCCTGCGTTAGTGTGCCGCAACCGCATCCATAGCATGCAGTTGTGAGGCACTTGCTTAGCAGTTTCATGCACATAAATTGATTGCACTCCGTGGGTGCTGCACTCACCGAAAACAACAGGGGGTATAATTCCTGGAGCGCCTGTGAAGCAAAGCAGCTCGCCCATGGCATTTGTACGCCCTGACTGCTACCTCTGCAGCTAAAGGGGGAGCAGTTGGGTGGCGTGGCTCAACCACAGGGTTTCAATGCCCCTCAACGGCTAATGTGTAGGTGTGTGTGTTACACAGCATTAGCATGCATTCTGAATGGCACCTCAAAGCACCAGTCCTCCGGGCACCACACTGCGTAGGCGCGAACGCACAATGCATCGTGGATCATTATGAATGTAGTTCAGGTACAAACATAGGGTGACGACTAAAGTGAAGTGAGGTGACTAAAAAAGACTGGAGGAGTTCAGAAATACTGAGATACAAAAAAAAAAAAGGATTAAAAAGTGAAAATAGTATTTTGTAAGGAAAAATGGTGATAATTTATGACAAATAAGGTCTTAGAAAGCTAAATTTCACTCAGTTAGTGAAGTGTTACTAACCCCAGGACCCTGCATTCACTATATCTGGTCTCCCACAGTACATGGAAATGCAATTATTTTAGTAAATATAAGCTGCTAAATACCTTTTTTTTATCAGCAATATATAGCAGTCTTGTAACGTCTATCAGTATTTGGTTAAAGCTTGTAGGAGGAGTTTTCATTCTACTCTGACTGTCCTATGAGGCTGCAGGACCCCTGACCCTCTGTCTGGACAGTGCTGATTGGTCCTGTGCTGATCACATGCACCCTCCCAAGAAAAAAAGAACTCTCTAGTAATACACACTGAGCATGTGTAGCGTGCCTCCAAGGCTCTATTCTATCAGGAGTTGGGTTGGGGACAGTAAAAGAATGGCAGGATCAGAAAAGACAGGATCAAAACAGCCTTTTTACACAATGCAGAGGATTAACCCCTTAGGTTTTACAGTAAGTTTAACAAGCATGCTTTACTGCATATACAGACTGATTTTACTGTTGTAGGTTTAGTAACACTTTAAGGTTTACATTCAGTTTTGGGGATCTTCACACTATGTGCGGTGACTGTTTTCCGAATTGGATAAACACCAGTCACTACAAGGGCATACAGAAAACAATTGATTTCTATGTACCCTGCTCACACCACAATGCAGTGTGGAAAATTGCAGATGCGTTGCGTTTTACTGCAGTGCTCTGGATGGGGCCACATATTGCTGCGGAGACATTAATAAAGTGTCACTTTGTGACTTTTAAATAAAGAAAAAAAAGGTAACTGGTCGTGGGCCACAATGAGTGGAGTGGGCAGATGACAGGTCCGTGTCCACTCTGCATATGCAGAGCAGACACTGACACAGCCCACTCTACTCTATGGGCCCTCTAATCCAGTGTTTCTCAATTTTTTTTCAGTCGAGGCACCCTTTAAAATTGATGGACAATGTTGAGGCGCCCCTTTCTAAAATGTACAAACGATTCCAATTATTTTACATAACGCGGCAACATCCACACATGTAAGACACCCAACTTTAGAAGTGAATTATTCTTCCAAAGCAAATACACTTTTGCAAACTGGTACTGACTATTATTCCAAAGTTTATCTTCTCCCTCAGTTTTTCTCCATCACTCAGCTAATGTGACCCCAATGCTCATGGAAAGGGGCAGAGGAGGGTCAAACAAGGAAGCTATGCAGGCAACTGACATCCTCAACATCAACTGATGACTCCATTGGTCATTAGGACTCCTAGAAGCTAAAAGGTAAATGGTGCACAATGAAGACCTGTAGCTTTGTGTAACTAAAAGGCAGTCTTCATCCTCATCCCCTGGCTTGTATAGAGTTTTTGGGCAATTTTTAGGCACCCCTGGCACCCCAGAAGAAACCCCATGGCACCCCAGGGTGCCTGGGCGCCCTGGTTGAAAAAGGCTGCTCTAATCTGATCTGTCCAGACGGAAGGGGAAGGATCTCTTTTTATTTTTTTAGCAGATCAGATTGGAGGTGGGCAGGTGTAAACGAACACAAGACCATTTACATCTGCCGCTCCATAGAGATGAATGGAGGGTCCAACGGAGTCTGCCTGAAAAATGGACCTAAGGCTGCTTTCACACTGATGTGCTGCGGTTTACCCGCACCGTGGGTGCAGTGCACCTGTGGCTCTCCTGCAGGTTACCTGCACTTTGCCATAGACTTCTATCATATCTTGCAGGTGTGGTGTACTTTCTGAAAGTGCACCAAACCTCCTGCATTCCTCTACCTACCTGCTTCCTCTAATGCCGGCTCCATTCTTACCAGATCGGGAACCCGCGATCTGGGCATGCTGACCCCCCCATCCCAGAGCAGGAGGTCACGGTCCACATCAGAGGGCGCCACAGGCCAGCGGTTGGGCACATCTGGAATAGACCCTATGGTCCTTGGCTGTGTTCACAATTGTCTGACACATACCACATCCTGCTGCACCCTCTCATCTTGTCACCTTGTGACTTGTTACAAAGTTACAACATTTCAATCTGATCACTGAGGGCTGGTTCACACCTAGGCAATCCGACTTCAGAGGCAACTTTGCTAGGCGATTTGAACGCTACTTCAAGGCAACTTCAGCACGACTTACAATGCGACCTAAAGCGACCTCCATGCCAGACGACTTTGCCTGTGGCCAAATCAGAGAAGAGAGGGAGGGGGGTTGCCTTCAAAATGTTTTTTCTTTTTCCTGTAAAGTTGCTTTAATATAGATGGGGGATCCTACTTGGAGGCGACTTCCATTGAATTTTATTGGCACAAGTCAGATAGAAGTCGCCTTGAAGTAGTACAGGAACCTTTTCTGAAGTCGCCTTGAAGTCGGAGCGACTTCAGTAGTGTATATTAAGACGGCTCCCATTCATTTCAATGAGATTTCGGATGTCAAGTGACTTGAGGCGACTTAGGGCGACACAAGTTGGATCGTAAGTCACCTAGGTGTAAACGGAGCCTGAGGGAGATGAGACTGAGGAAATGTTTCCTTCTGCTTCCAGCAGACTGATGGCATCATTTCAGCCTGAAGCTCAAGGATGTTTTTTTTTTTTCTTTTTAGTGATAAAAAGGTAGAGCTTCTTAAAAAAAATTGTATATAAATAGATACAAAACCGTTTAAAAATGTAAAAAATGGACATGAAACATCAGTTTGAAAATGCAAAAAACAAAAATAAAATTGACCCTATGATGGTTTTCTTATAACGAATAGTGCAGTTCTTCTTTGAAATGAAAGTGTGGCGCTGCATCTGGCCAAGTTGGATCAGCAGCCTTGGGCTCCATCAGTGGCTTGGTAGGCGGGTGCCAAAGCACTTGGCAAAACTGTCCCTTCTCACACCAACGCGTGGGGCATGTTAGGTTTGGCACCTGGGTTTACTAAGCCTAACTAAGGCCTTATACACAGCAGCACATTCAAGATCCAGGGTATTAATCCAGAAAATTAATTAATCCAGTATTTCAGGACCGTTACTTCATCACCACTTTTTTTTTGGTTCATGGAATACAAAAGCAATACTTAAAAAATGAAAGTCCATTTATGTGAAATTCTCAGTACATTTGACCATTTAATGAATGTCATTCGAAAGTACTTTGCTTGGTCCGAACGATCGATTTTGGGATGAATACGGTTTACCAAACAAAATTTGTTCATTCAAGGAAAAAAATCCATCCTGCTCCTGCATATTTTCTCACCATGGCGGTTGAAAAAAAAATGTCAGTAATGATTAGGAAACGACTGAACGAACGTTCTTAAAACCAAATGTTTGTAAGAAAATGTTAGTAGTTTAAAGCGTGCAATGCACTGCAAAGGACGTGACACACAGTTTATGAATGCTGGCCCTTTAAAGCAGAGGCCGCACCTTCCCTGCAGATTTGGACTGTACAGTGGAGGTTTGATGAGTCTTCAAGCTGGTCCTGGTCTATAGCAATGAGGCTGCTGCTTCCTGTCCTCCTACTTCCTGAGGCCGGATAGGATTCCAGCAGTGTGTTTCCGCAGATCCCCCTGAACATGGGACTGTGACCTTATCTGCAGGAAAACCTCTACAGATAAAGCAGGCTTGGGGTGTGGAGCCTGGATGGTCAGGGGAAACGATGGGGGAACTACATGGTGTTTGCTGTGTTCCTAAACCACGGACGAGTCAATAAAAATTCCAAAGCAATTCACACCCTCAAGTGACACATGTACAGTACACGCCGAGCGATTTTACTGCGCAAAAGAATAGGGCTATTGTCTGCAGCAACCAATTGGGGGGCTGTCCTCTTTCTAACTGCATTTAAATAAAACAGGTCATGGACTTTTATTGCATTTTTAGGCCTCATACACACGGGCATTTTTTGACGCTGGCGTCTTTGGGCGTTTTTTTGCAGCTCTCCATGTTATTCATTAGCCCTCTAAAAACGCCGGCGTTTTTGAGCAGTAGAGTGCGTCGGCGTTAGTGAGCTGTTTCTAGAACGCGTTCTGAGGCTGTAGCGTTTTGCCGTTTTTTGACGCCAATCGGCAAAACGCTCACTAACGCCCGCTAATGCCGTACCGGCGTTAACCAGCGTTTTTTGACGCCGACGTTTTTAGGTTGAAAAATAGCAGAGGACTGATTTTTTTTAAAAACCACCTATTGACGCCGACGCTCACTAACGCTTACTAACGCTGATGTAAAACGCTGAGAAAAACGCTGTTTTTTTCAAAACGTCGGACCCGACCTTTTGCTTATTTTTTTTCAGACGCCCGTGTGTATGAGGCCTTAAAGTTAAAAAAAAAATCAGGATGAACAGTAGCAACAAGCAGATTAAAAGGTGTCAGGATGGCAAATGGGAGCTGGCATTAGTGAACTCCGGGCACAAAAACGTATTTAAATCTATTCCTCAATAGCCACAAAGCATATGAATCCACTTTGCATGCACCAAATGCCTTGGCAAACCCAGTTATCATCTTGTAAAGTAGTGGTGATATCATCACTGTGCCATACATAGCCAGAGCTGTGGGAGAGGCCCAGCAAGGCCCACCCACTACAGGCTGCCAGCAGTCAACTACACGAGGGGGCGGAGACAAGACCAGTCACCCTGCACAAGGAGAGAGAGCAGCAGTGACCGGTCTTTATTACAGGAAGCTCCTACACAAAGTGTCACACTGGATTACTGCACAGATCTGGATGAAATACACCAAGCACACCAAGGCTCAAGAAGAACACACACGACTCTTGTATTTAGACAAGAGTTGCTTATCCCAGAGTTCAGCTTTAAAGGTGCAGGTGCTGGAACAGTCATCCCTATCATTCACTACTTCATTAAGGACAACCGTGTACACATCAGGGAAAAAGGAAAAAAATGATAACTGAGCACTAACTGTGCTGCCATAGAAACCATTCTTCTTTGAATTAGTCTTAGCAACTGAAAATCTCTTAGGATAGATTTAGACGATCATGTAAATCTCCCTTTCCTCATAAGCTCAATCCGCGTTCGGATCGAGCTTCAGAGGCTACTGACAGGTGGTGAGGAAGCGATATGACAATTCCTCACCGCCTGTTTTAAACCTGACTTTTAATAACAGGACACTTACCTGTCCTGGAGTCCAGAGATGTCGGCACCGCAGCTGATGTTTACATCTGTCCGGTGCTGCCGCTACCATTGACAGTACAGGAACCCGGCAGTGAAGCATTATGAACTCACAGCCGGGTCCCTACTGCGCATGCGCGAGGTGCACTGCGCTCTCCTACTGGCCTGATGGCGGGGGAGGAGGAGGGAGCCGGTACCTGCTCCCCCCGAAAGGTGACAAATGTGACACCGGAGGGGGGGAGGGAGAGACAAATGAGCGGAAGTTTCACTTTTGGGTGGAACTTCACTTTAAAGTCGCTTTGCCCATTCAGGATAAAGTGACAGGTTCTGTTAATAGGGGTCAGCTCCCTCAACCCCTGAGATTTTTCCTTTTCCCATGGTCCTCCACTGTCCTGTATCTTTGTAGTAGTGCTGCATTCAAACCCTGTGTGATCTCTGTGTCAGAACTTGTAAAATAAACTCTCCTCAGCCTTTCTAGCTGCATTTACTTTTACAGTATTTAAAGTGATTATAAAGTCTCAGTTTTTTTCCTATAGAAATAACAAACATGTTATACTCACCTCCTCTGTGCAGTTGGTTTTGCACAGAGCAGCCTGGATCCTCCTCTTCTCGGGTCCCTCTTCTGTTATCCTGGCCCTCCCTCCTGTTCAGTGCCCCCACAGCAAGCAGCTTGCTATGGGGGCACCTGATTCGAGTCACAGCTCCTGTATCCATTCAGACACGGAGCCCTGACCCGCCCCCTCTGTCCCCTGATTGACTAGTTGACTTTGATTGACAGCAGCGGCAGCCAATGGTGCAGCTGCTGTGTCTCAGCCAATCAGAAGAGAGAATCTCGGACAGCTGAGACACTCGTGGACATCGCTGGACAGAGAGGGACCTCAGGTAAGTATTACGGGGTGCTGGGGTGGCAGCTGCACACAGGAGTCTTTTTATTTAAAATCCTCCTGACTTTACAACCACTTTAATCCTCAAAATCATTGAGGACACCAGTATCTAAAAGCCTCAAAAATACCCACTGTGGGTTTACATTAGAAGGATACCAGACTGCGAAGATTCTGCTCTCATAGAAAATAGCTGAGATTTCCATGCCTCTGTTGTGAACTCTGAAGATTAATTTCTCCGCAATGCCTATAGCTACAGAGGTCATTGTGGGCTTGTGTATAAATTGCTGTTACTGCTTGTTCAGAATAAATACATTGTTTATTGTGCATAATCCCTGCACATGTTCACTTTAAGTGACTCTCCAAGAACTCAGACCAGAATACAAGAACTGCCATTGTTGATTTGCTTTTGCAGGTGGTGGCTCTGCTGATGTCATTGCGATCCTTGGCGTTCACAGCTGTCATTTTGTTTTTTTGTTTTCTTCGCAAAATAATCACATTACTGATGATTGGCTGTTACAGGATACCAAACCTAATTGCATATCCATGTGTCTCGTGCAAAAAAAATACATCTTAGGAAAACTGTTGTGGAAGTGATCCTTGGGGAGCGTTGTTAGGAAAACTTCAGTCTTGTGTAGTTGCTGGCAAGCTGAATCACATATTGGCTTCTACACATATTCCCCAACTTGCATAAAGATTATGTAACCCTTCAAAGAGAACCAGTCAAGAGCCTGAAGATTCTGTGTTAACTGACTGTAACTTTGAGGAGACCTGAACTAAAAGAATTAATCAAGATCACATTTTTATTTATCTTATTACTTGCCTTAAAACTTTCAACAATAGATTCAGGAACAAGCCCAAAGCAAGTTAAGTCAGAGAAGCAACTCTCCCGATTGCATGCTTTTGCTGAGTCAGTGAATCAGAGTAATGGATCAGCCATAGGGTCAAAATGAAGGCCTGGCAACTAGTATTTTTGGAAGAAGGGGTCAGCAGTGATCCCCTCCATGCTTCCCCAGTAGAGCTTTCCTTATTAAAAGAAAAAAAAATCATCCTGTCCACTTTATTTAGGTTTACTTTCTTTTCCTAAATCTGAATCCTAAATGTTGAAGTCAGGGGTCAGAGGTCATCTGAACTCTGACAGCTGCTCCCGTGTCAACCTCCTAACTTCACACACTCTCTCCCTGATCCTGAGAGTGAGCAGCAATGTCCAATAACAGAATGCTAAAGAATGAGCTACATGGAACCGTTATTTCATACTTTTAGGGTTCAGCAGTGCGTATCGCCATCTAAAAAATGATCTGCGGTGGAGCATTTTTCAGAGAGCGGTAGAGCAGTGGCTGCCAGGCATTCAGGAGGCGATCATGCTGCTGCATCACAATCTTTGTTTTTTCAAATCTCAAGGGGGGTTGTGTATTAAAACGCTGTACAATGAACAGTTACAGAGCATTCTCATTGACCTTAATGGGCACATTTGACAGGCGGTGTCTTAAGTGGTTTATTGAATTCACTCCGTAGCAGAGGAGCAGCTGTCAATCATGTATTCTGGACTTCTCTGGTAGACGTGGCCCTCTATGATGTGGCAGCTAGGAGCTGGAAGGGTCAGAGGAGAACGGGAGCATGCACCCTGTGGTGGCAACGCTTCAGAGACTAGACCAGCCTGCACAACGTTGCCACCATAAGTAAGGAAGTAAAGGCAACTGACAGGATCAATAAGTAGTTTCTCCATAATAAAAAATAGTTTTTAAATAAATGACATATAGTTGAAATAGGAAGGTTTTTTTGTTGTTGTTTACTGACAATTTAAGAAAACTGTACAGAATGAGATGTGATGCCAAATACAGTGCCTTGAAAAAGTATTCATACAACTATAAAAAAAATCGGAGGCACTAAATTTGACCCTAAAAAAGAACACCCTGACTAACACGCGTGCCAATTTTTCCTTTAAGTGGGAAGAGAAAGCCCTTTAGGTACTTAGGGGCTTGGCTCACACCAGACCTGAAATCCATGTACGCCACACATTTTAAACCCCTATTACAAAATATCTTGAAAAGGACCTTGAAAAATGGACCTTGAAATACTTTTCATGGTTCGGGAGGGCAGCGATAATAAAAATGACGATTTTGCCAAAGGTATTATATCTGTTCCAAACCATACCGATAAACCATCCCAACAAACTTTTTCCAGGCTCTACAAGCCATGTTAAGAAGATTTCTTTGGGCCTCCAAGAAACCACACATTAAACTTCCGCTACTCACACAGTTTAAACAAGCTAAACAGGGGGAATGGGTTTTAAACTTTAAATATTATTACTATGCTTCCCACCTTACCCGTATTATATATTGGCATTGCCATGCAGATAACAAAAGATTGGGTAACATTGGAAAACATCAATGATAGCATCCCAGTTCTTTTTTCACCTTGAATTCCTTGGGAATCATGCCCGAACTATTTGAAACGCCACCCCCTAATAGGGACGTCCGTGGGGATATTCAGAAAGGTTAGTAAAGATTTTGAGATCTCAACCTCACCAGGTCCCCTGACACCCTTCCAGATTACCAGATTTCGCACCTAGCTTGACGACACAAGAGCAAACATTCACTTACAAGCATAAACCCTTACTGGTAGCACATTGCCTACATCGAGGTAAAATTAAATCTTATGATACCCGCCAAACTGACCAAGAACATACATCTTTGAATTACTGGTCCTATAGACAATTACAGAGCTACATAACAAGTGCCACAAGACTTCCAAATTTGGATGCTATGCTTAGAGGGCTCACAAGTACATAAGTCTACCTCTTTGGTGTATTCCTGGCTGCAGCCTGCCACACCGTTGGACATAAATGCACATAAATTGTTCTAGGAAAAAGCTTTAAAATTGACGCTCACTGATGAACAGTGGTTGCACGCATGCGTATTTGCGCACAAATGTTCTATCAGCACTAGATTCCAGGAGACATCATTTAAACTCCTCACCAACTGGTACGTGACACCAGTTAAACTAAAGCGATGGTTTCCTGAAACATCTGATAGGTGTTGGCGGTGTAGTCAGGATCAGGGTGCCTTAGTCCACATATGGTGGGAATGTCCCCAAACACAGAATTATTGGACTTCAGTTATCAATGCTATCAAAAAGATCATAGAAACTTCAATCCAATTATCACCTTCCTGCTGTTTCTTGCACATTTCCAATCGCACAATGAAAACATATAGGAGATGATCTTTGACCAGACACTTGCTAACGGCCGCAAAATCCTTGATCCCCAAATATTGGAAATCTACGTACTCACCCACTCTAAAAGAGTGGCTCCAGGCAGTGGACGATTCGATGGAGGAAACCAGGGCCATAGCATATGGAACCACAGACAAACATAATAAAACGTGGAATGTGTGGGTAGTATTCAAATATTCCAAAGACTATGACCATATTATTGGGAGCTGAGAACCCGGATCCCTTGGGTCTTACGGGATTTCCCTGAACACAATGACACCCCACCTCTCTCTTTTAACTTTCTTTATTCTATCTTTCTCTTGTTACATTTTTCTTTTATAATTTTGAAGTCTTGCTGTACTGCATAGACAAACTACTGGACATATGTAGGCAGTATTTGATTGAATCTTCCACTATTTTATACCTGGTTCTACATATGCCTTTAGATTTTGAATTTGATTTGTGTTGTTACTTCTGCGTTTGGAATGAATACAAATACTGATTTATGATACCTATGTATGTGTCAAATATCAATGGTTTAAACCAAATGTACAATTTTCTTTGTTTATGAAATTTCAATAAACATTTTACTGTTAAAAAAAAAAAGTATTCATACCCCTTGAAATGTTTCCACATTTTGTTATGTTACAACCAAAAACATAAATGTATTTTATTGGACAGGGAAGCTGGTCAGAGTTGATGGGAAGATAGATGGAGCCAAATACAGGGCAATCTTAGTAGAAAACCTGCTTAAGTCTGCAAAAGACTTGAGACTGGGATAGAGGTTCACCTTCCAGCAGGACAACGACCCTAAACATACAGCCAGAGCTACAATGGAATGGTTTAGATCAAAGCATATTCATGTGTTAGAATGGCCCAGTCACAGTCCAGACCTAAATCCAATTGAGAATCTGTGGTAAGGCTTGAAAATTTCTGTTCACAGACGCTCTCCATCCAATCAATGAAAGTCTGACCACTGAACTGATAGTAAAAACCCAATAGGGTCAATTGGGTTGCAGGTGGCGGGGTCTGCCAATTACCACACCCCTAAACATACATGAAACTAGAACACACTTATCCCTGGGACTTTAAACGGTATGGCACCCCCAAAGAAATTCACTTAGTAAAAATTATATGCTGCATACATTTTATTGAAAATAGTTAAAATTAAACAGTCTAGTTTTAACATTTTAACTATTTTCAATAAAATGTATGCAACATATACTTTATACTAAATTAATTTCTTTGGGGGTGCCATACCGTTTAAAGTCCCAGGGATAAGTGTGTTCTAGTTTCTCTCCATCCAATCTGACAGAGCTTGAGTTATTTTGCAAAGAAGAATTGGAAAAATGTCTTCTCTAGATGTGCAAAGCTGGTAGAGACTTCCCCAAAAAGACTTGCAGCTGTAATTGCAGGGAAAGGCAGTTCTAAGTATTGGGGCTGAATACAAATGCACACCACACTTTTCAGATATTTATTTGTAAAAAAATTTTGAAAACCATTTATCATATTCCTTCCACATCACAATTCTGTGCCACTTTGTGTTGGTTTATCATATAAAATCCCAATAAAATACATTTACGTTTGTGATTGTAACATGACGAAATGTGGAAAAAGGGGTATGAATACTTTAAGGCACTGTATACTGAAAAATAGATTTCGATTTTATGTACACTTCAAGACTGAATATTTTGATTCTTTCCCAAAGGTGACAGGAAGCTTTCTGGTTATTGGGAGTGGATTTGGCCCGGGTATAATAACCTGCATCAGAACAGAGATCATATGTGATAAGAGAAATAGACTGTAGAACCCCGGTTTCCTCAAACTGTGGCCCTTTAGAATATGATGTGCGGACCTCAGTTGTCTGTAGTTGGAACACAGATTAGGGGTAAAAGCACTGATCTCCACTAGCCACTCCTGTCTCTAACCATCATGGGTGTATGTTCCCAAACTCACACTGTTTGTGTTCGGGGTTGCATATCCACATGGATGTCAAATTGGGAGCAGCGACTGTGTCTGTTCATCCACTGTGTCCCAATTGACATGAATGGGACTGGCTGCATGGGAATGCATGGAACACCTGTGCACCCCCTTCCCTTGCTGCATACTTTGAAATGACAACAGGTAAAGCCAATCTACAACTAGCTAACACTATGTACCAAACACTGCAGATCTGCTAAAGTCAGAAAGTTCACCCAGTTTACCTTAAAGTGCACCTGTCACAAGGGCTACTGTTGCTAGCCTGCTTCTGAAATGCTAGTTGTCAGGCTGTGTAGCTTTTGGGTATCAGACTTGTATGAGTGTCAGAATTCCTTCTCTCTATGCTTGTTCCAGGTCAGGGACTTATGAATAATGATGCCTCCTGGATGTTTGTACTGTGGTGGTCTCTTGCCATCTTTAACCAGAAGCAGATGTGTTTGTATCAAACAAACCTGACACATAGGTAATATATAGTGAGCAACGCATCTGCCACTGGGGCCTGTAAAAGAAACCCCAGCCTGACTATGGAAAGGCCATATGAGGGGTCACTGACTGAATTACTATCACTCTTCTAGTGACCCCGTATGTTCAAAGTAAGGATTTGGGGGCAGCAGGAGGTTCTGATATACGGGGCCTGATTTCCTAGAACACAATGAAAGCCTATCCTCAGTCTTCCAGTGAGGCATGACAGACGCCATATTGTACATTTCTCCTACTACAGCCCGCTGTGACTGAGCAAAGACAACCTTTATGTTTGCTGACAGATCTTTATTTGTACAGGGAACCAGGACAAAGGTCACAGGGCTTGTCAGTGGAGGTGGCCATCTTGGGGGCTAACTTTATTTATTGCATATTATAATTTTATAGTGTTCCAAAAGTACACATGGTGTTTAATGAAATCAGCCACATGCATCATTTTTAATCACCAAAACATGAAATATGAAGTAACTAAGGCATCATTTACACCTGCTTTGCTTTCTGAAGAGCGATCCAAACGTGCATGGTATTGGTCTGGTGGTGAGAAGACGCTATATTGCCTCCTTACAGCCTTCTATAACCCCCTAAATATTGGACTATCGTGTCACAATGATGTGCATTGTGTGCAGTTGCAGCGCAGCCCCATTTACTTGAATGGATCCTGCTCAGTGGGCAGTACCACCCTCAGAGCAGGACAGGGGGTATCATTTGCGATCATGGATGCCTCTGCAGTAAAAATAATCTGTTGAAATGGGCCCACAGTGCCCCAAGCCTGCTGAAGGGCCGCTGGCCTCCCTCTGGTGCCCCCAAACTCTAACAGTGTGCCACAGTGTCTCCCAATCTCCCACAGTGTCCCATTGCCAGTTCAGTGCCCTCAAGTCATCCACAATCTCCCCAGCAGGATGGAGAGCCTATGCCCCCCACCTGGTGCCCCCGAACTCCAACAGTGTGCCACAGAGTCTCTCAATTTCCCACAGTGTCTCCTTGACCCTGCAATGCCCTCAAGTCTCTCACAATGCCCCCAGCAGGCTGGAGAGCCTCTATCCCCACCTGATGCCCCCAAACTCCTACTGTGTCACAATCTCCCACAATGTCTCCGTGCCTCTGCAATGCCCTTAAGTCTGCCACCAGTGGTGTAACTACCAGGTTCGCAATAATTACACTTGCGACTGGCCCCTGGTATTCTGCCACTGTGGGGGGGCCCTAGTGGGGTTGCCAGTTGCACAGCTCTGAGCTGAGAGCGCCTTGCACATACAGCTCAGGGCCGACATTGACAGTTCTCCTTCCTCCATCCCTCCTCGCACCGCGGGGAGAGGAGACAGCCAATCTGCCCCCTCTCCCCCTGCTGCTCTCCTGTGTGTGAACCACTGGAAGTCAAGGGGATATGAGGCAGCCGATCTGCTCCTCCCCCCCCCCCCGCTCTCCTGTGTGTGTACCGCAGAAAGTCAAGGGGAGAGGAGACAACCAATCTGCTTCTTCACCCCCCAAAGTTTGAGCTGGTTAGCTTCGCACTTGACTTCCCGCAGTACACACACAGGAGAGCGGCAGGGGAGAGAAGGAGCAGATCGGCTGTCTCCTCTCCCCTTGATATGAACAAACAAGAGGAGTGCACCGCTCAAGCTGGTGGAGAGGAAATCTGTTGTGTGTCCGGGTGCCGTTCTTGGCTCGCCGCCATGTCCATGGGAAAAGAAAAAGGTGAAACGGCACTCCACGAACAATGATAAGCTTGCTGTTTATTGGTCAGGCAAATACAGGTAAGACGTAGACGCGTTTCACTCGCACAACACGAGCTTAATCATTACAAAGACAGTGCTGATGCCCCTCTTGTTATAGGGGAATTCATTAGACAAAACACACCCACCCAGGTGAAAGATATCCCACACTCAGTGTATTGATTGCATTTTAAAAAACACCTGGTATAGGGAGGGAGAAGAGAAAAAAAACAAAAAAAAAAAACAAAAAACAAAACACCCCATCCAAATGTCAAGACATACAAATATCTAATAATCTCAAAAACATTATACTACATAAGTCATAAAAACCGAAAATGTACGTTCAGATTGGACATGAGTAGATATGTATATAAGTAACACACATATAAGCTTGTTTTAAACAGATTACTTAAGGGGATATTGTTCTCCCCGTAGTCGTGACAGAAA
>BLSH010447280.1:357405-372915 GCA_018402905.1 Glandirana rugosa | reverse complement strand
GCATTGATTAGCACTGATAGGCTGCACTGATGATCAGGGTACTGATTATCAGTGTAAACAATTTACTGACATTGTTGCCAGTTAACAGGTCTCCTTTCCTCACACAGACACAGCGTGGGAGGAAAGGGCTGCCGATAACCAGCAAGTCTGTTTACATGGGATCAGCTGATCACATGGTAAAGGGCAACTGTGATTGTGCTGGATGCATGTTCCATGTGGCACGCAGGAGGCAGGGTTCTGGTAGGATGTCCATAAACGCCCTCACAAAATTGGAAGCCCAGGGCTCAGATGGAAGGGGGTCCCATTGTGGTTTCTTGCACTGGGGCCCTGAGGGTTATAGGTATGTCTCTGTCTCCCACAATGCCCCCAGCAGGCTGGAGAGCCTCTGTCCCCACCTGGTGCCCCCAAACTCCGACAGTGTGCCACAGTGCTTCCATATCTCCCACAGTGTCTCCTTGCCCCTGCAGGGCCCTCCAGTCTGTCACAATGTCTCCCAGCCTGCTGCAGAGCCTCCAGCCCCTCTGATGCCCCCAACCTCCAACAGTGTGCCACAAAAGTTCCAGCTTTTGCAGTGCCCTCCTGTCTCCTATAGTGCCACTGCAAAGCCCCTGGCCTCCTCCTGAAACCTAATCTCCTACACGGCTACCAAGTCCCCTAACCCCCTCCAGAACCCCCTTCCCTCCACATTGACACCAAACCCCATCCAGAGCCTTCCAGCATTTCAGTTCATGTTTTTCACCCCCATAATTTTATTGTAGGAGTATAAACTTTTTTTCTGGGGCATGGAAGGTTTAAGAAGAATTTACCGGGCCCTGGTGGCAGTATGGTTGAAACCCACTGGTACAGTGTTCATCAGTCTAGAAGCACGTAATGTAATGTTTTAATTCCCATTACGTTTTTCCACTGTTGTATCAAGGCTATGCCTACCTGTTCTATATAGAGCAATGTGAAAGGCTCCAACTTGATGAGAAGTAGACGTTAGATGGAGTCAGCTGAATCCTAATCCTATTCTGAGCAGAACACTTAATTACCACCAGAGCCACGCTGCCGCTTTTACTTTGCTAAGTAAGCCATTACTCGGCCCCGACTGCGCTGGAATATCAGCAACAAACAGAAATTGAGGAAAATGTAAGCAAGGAGGACACTGATATGGCACGAAACACGGACACCTTGAAAGTGAGAGAAGGTCTGGGTGTTATTGAGAGGACAAGGCAGGAGGGGAGTGATGGAGCCCAGGGAAACAGATACATCATGCAAACAGCAGGAAAGATTATACGGAATTCAATACTTCGATGAAGAGCTAGAACTGTAGACAAAATCAGTTTTAAAATTGAACTCCGGGCCAGAAATTTTAATTGAGATATATTCCTCGCTATCCACACAGCATAGGAATTCCTGGCAGAATAAATTCTGGCCATTAGAATGCATTAATGCCAGTTGCATAAACGCATGTGAAACGCGTGAGCTGCTAAACTCCTGTAGGAGAAAAGGCATCATAGAGAATACAGTGTGCATGTGGCCCAAACATGGGAATATCTATATATACATATACATTACACACACACACACACACTTACACATACATACACACATATACACAGTTAGGTCCACATTTGGACACAGGCATCATTTTATTTTTTTTAAGGCATTTACCAAAATATATTCAAGCTATAGTTATATAATGGATATGGGCTGAAAGTGCACACTCTCAGGTTTAATTTGAGGGTATAGTATCTCACAAAAGTGAGTACACCCCTGACATTTTTGTAAATATTTTATTATACCTTTTCATGTGACAACACTGAAGAAATTACACTTTGCTACAATGTAAAGTAGTGAGTGTACAGCTTGTATAACAGTGTAAATTTGCTGTCCCCTCAAAATAACTCATGATCCAAAGCACACAACGTCATCTGTAAAACATGGTGGAGCTTGCAGTGTGATGGCGTGGGCATGCATGGCATCCAGTGGCACTGGGTCATTGGTGTTTATTGATGATGTGACAGAAGACAGAAGCAGCCAGATGAATTCTGCATTGTTTAGAGATATACGGTCAGCCCAGATTCAGCCAAATGCAGCAAAGTTGATTGGACAGCGCTTCACAGTACAGATGGACAATGATCCAAAACACACTGCAAAAGCAACCCAAGAGCTTTTGAAGAAAAAGAAGTGGAATATTCTGCAATGACAGAGTCAATCACCTGATCTCAACCCAATTGAAGCAGAAAGAACCACAAACAAAGAACCAAAGACAGCTGCAGTTACAGCCTGGCAAACCATCAGAAAGGAGGAAACCCAGTCTTTGGTGGTGTCCATGGGTCAGACTTCAGGCAGTCTGTTAAAAATAAACATTTTATTTATGATTATATTCATTTTGTCCAATTACATTTGAGCCCCTGACAATGGGGGGACTGTGTATAAAAATGGTTGCAGTTCCTAAAATTTGTACTTGATATTTATGTTCGACCCCTTGAATTAAAGCTGAAAGTCTGCACTTCAAATCCATTTGGATTGTTTTGTTTTAATTTTATTCTGGTGGCATACAGAGCCAAAAGTATGAAACACACACAAAAGTATTGGGACACCTGCCTTTACACACACATGAACTTTAATGGCATCCCAGTCTTAGTCCGTAGGGTTCAATATTGAGTTGGCCCACCCTTTGCAACTACAACTCTTCGGGGAAGGCTGTCCACAAGGTTTAGGAGTGTGTCTATGGGAATGTTTGACCATTCTTACAGAAGCGCATTTGTGAGGTCAGGCACTGATGTTGGATGAGAAGGCCTGGCTCGCAGTCTCAGTTTTAATTCATCCCAAAGGTGTTCTATCGAGTTGAGGTCAGGACTCTGTACAGGCCAGTCAAGTTCCTCCACGCCAAACTCCCTCATCCATGTCTTTATGGACCTTGCTTTGCTCACTGGTGCAATTCTTTTGGTGAAGGGGGGATTTTGGTGTAATAGTTGTTTTTTCAGGGGTTGGGCTTGGCCTCTTACTTCCAGTGAAGGGAACTCTTAAGACATCAGCATGCCAAGACATTTTGGACAAGTTCATGCTCCCAACTTTGTGGGAACAGTTTGCGGTTGGCCCCTTCCTGTTCCAAAATGACTGCACACCAGTGCACAAAGCAAGGTCCTAAAGACATGGATGAGTGAGTTTGGGGTGGAGGAACTTGACTGGCCTGTCCTCAACCCGATAGAACACCTTTGGGATGAATTAGAGGGGAGACTGCGAGCCAGGCATTCTCGTCCACATCACTGCCTGACCTCACAAACGCGCTTCTGTAAGAATGGTCAAACACTCCCTTAGACACATTCCTAAACCTTATAGACAGCCTTCCCAGAAGAGTTACATAGTCAGTGAGGTTGGAAAAAGACACAAGTCCATCAAGTCCAACCTATGTGTGCGCTTTTATGTCAGTATTACATTGTATATCCCTCAATGATGTGGTCCCTTAGGTGCGCATCTAGTTTTTTGAAATGATCTATACTCCCAGCAGAAACCACTGCTTGTGGAAGAGAATTCCACATCCTCACAGCTCTTACCGTAAAGAACCCTCTACGCTGTATAAGGTTAAACCGCCTTTCTTCTAGTTTTAGTGAATGGCCGCGTGTCTTTGTGTGCTCCCTTGCGCGGAATAGTTTTGTCCTTATTGTGGGGTCATCTGTACAGTATTTGTACATTGAAATTATATCCCCTCTCAAGCGTTTCTTCTCCAGAGAGAATAAGTTCAGTGTTTATAATATTTTCTCATAATTAAGGTCCTCCAATCTCTTAATTAGCTTTGTTGCCCTTCTCTGAACACTTTCCAGTTCCAGGACATCCTTTCTGAGAACTGGTCCCCAGAACTGGACGGCATACTCCAGGTGTGGCCTACCAGAGACTTGTAGAGTGGGGTAGAGTGGGAGAATTATTGATTTATCCCTGGAGTTGATCCCTTTCTTGATGCATGCCAACATTTTGTTAGCTTTGCTTGCAGCAGCTTGGCATTGCATGCCACTGCTGAACCTGTTCTCTACTAGGACCCCTAGATCCTTTTCCATCCTAGATTCCCCCAGAGGCTCTCCCCCTAGTGAGTAGTTTGCGTTCATGTTCTTGGTACTCAAGTGCATTATTTTACATTTTTCTACGTTAAACCTCATTTGCCACTTATCTGCCCACCCCATTAATTTGTTCAGATCTTCTTGCAAGGTTTTCACATCCTACGGAGGAATTATTGCCCTGCTTAGCTTGGTATCATCAGCAAATATTGAGATTGAGCTGTTTATCCCATCCTCCAGATCGTTTATGAATAAACCGAATAGAACCTTGGGGAACCCCACTTTCCACACCAGAGTAATCCCCTATTTATCACCACCCTCTGGACTCGCCCCTGTAACCAGTTTTCAATCCAGGTACTCACCCTTTGATCCATGTTGACAGACCTTAGTTTGTACAGTAAACATTTATGGGGAACTGAATCAAATGCTTTTGCAAAATCTAGATACACCATGTCTACAGGCCATCCTCTAGATGGCAGCTCACCTCCTCATAGAAGGTTAATAGATTGGTTTGGCAAGAATGATCCTTCATGAACCCATGCTGATTACTGCCAATGATTTCATTACAATAATCTTTTATATATTCCCTTATTATTCCCTCCAATAGCTTGCAAATTATTGATGTTAAGCTAACTGGTCTGTAGTTCCCAGGGATATATCTTGGGCCTTTTTTATATATTGGTGCTACGTTGGCTTCCCTCCAATCAGCTGGTATCAAACCAGTCAGTAAACTGTTCTTAAAGATTAGGTACAATAGTCTGGCAATTACTTGACTGAGTTCCTTAAGGACCCTCGGGTGTAAGCCATCTGGTCCCGGTGACTTATTAGGCCTCATGCACACAGGACGTTTTTTGACTGTTTTACAGCAGCTGTTTTTAGCTGCAGACAATTTTTTCTACAGTCAATAAACCCTCCATCATGTTGTCCTATGTGTTCATGCACACATAGGCTGTTACCAACTGTTTTTAGCAGTGATGTTTTTGAGCTGTAAAAAAAAAGACCAGAGGGCTCTGAGAGATGTTTTTCAGCTGTAAAAACATTAAAATGCTCAAAAACGCCCCAAACGCTCAAAAACGTTGATCCCCCAACGTTTTTGGACATTTTAGATCAATTGGAAAAAAAAAAAAAACTCTGGCCCTTTAAAAACGCTAAAAAACTTGAAAAAACTCCCTCTCCAGAACTGGCACTGTTAAATTTGAACATCCGCAAACTCCCACTACGGTATAGGAAAACCACAACACATATACTGTTAGCTACTAGGCAAGCAATAGTTAAGAAATGGAAAACTACTAGCCTCCCCACAATTTTGGAAATCATAGCAGCAGATGATGTCCACTATCGATCATTCTAACATCAAAACTACCCTTATGTGGAGCCCTTGGATACAATGGTATGAAACCCATGTCAGACACTAGGCTGATAGTATTCATTGAATCTAGGATACATGTGTACTTTTATCTTTTATCTTTCTCTCTTCTCCTCTCTCTTTCCTCTCCTTTCTCTTCATCTATCCTTCTAAAGTTAACAAATGAAAGTAACAGAATCTACACCATTTGAGGGTACTCACATAGTAACAGGAAACGTAGCAATGTTACTAACAAATGCCAGGGTACTGATAGACCTGTATTTGAGAGCCTGGCGGGGCAGGCTCCCCCCCTCTGTCGCAGCAGGTTCCCATTAGGGGCGTCAGACCGGGGAGACAGTCCTGCGAGAGCAACCGTCCATATTCACCTATGACAATGTCTAACCAAATTAAAGATATCTAGGTAACTTGTGAACCCTGATGTGAAAGATTAACTGTCATTCTTTTGTTACATGTACGCTCTATGATAGGTTGTAATAGACAACGCTGGAAAGTATACTGTTACGCCAACAAGTTGCTACAGATTGTTTTATTGCTAACAACTACTGTCTATGTATTGACTGCTTTTTCAATAAAAATTATTGAAACCAAAAACTTGAAAAAACTGCGGTAATATAACGCTGGTAAAAGCTGAAAAAAATCACTGATAAGCTACCGACGTTTTTTGGACCTTTGCCATTTTTCCATCCTTTCTAACCAGATTACCTTCATCATTCTTTATGGGGCCAATATGATCTGGCCTCCCTCTCTTACTAGTTATATACTTAAAGAATCTCTTGGGATTCTTTTTACTCTCCTCAGCTATGTGTCTTCCATGTTCTATCTTAGCCGCCCTGATTGCACCCTTACATTCCTTATTGTGTATCTTATAAAGATGGAATGCTGACAGAGACCCCTCAGCCTTGTATTTTTTGAAGGTCTTCTCCTTTGCTTTTATGTGTGCTTTTACATCAGAGTTAAGCCACCCTATTCTTTTATTAGCTCTTTTAAATGTATTTCCCATTGGGATACACTGGCTAATACCTTTGTTTAGTGTGTTCTTGAAGCACTCCCACCTCCGCATTCATTGTTCCTAGAATTTTATCCCAACTAACATCTTCCAGCAAGGAGCGTAGTTTATGGGAGTTGGCTCTCTTAAAATTCAGTGTCTTTGTATTCCCCTTAGATTTCCTATTTGTGTAATTTATATTGAAACGAATTGACCTGTGATCGCTATTTCCTAGATTGCCCCTTACTTCCACATCTGTGATCACGTCTGTGTTGTTAGTAATCAGAAGGTCTAATAATGCTTTTTTTCTTGTTGGAGCATTTACCATCTGACCCATGAAATTGTCCTGCAGGACATTTAGGAAATGGCGAGCCTTAGCTGAGTGTGCAGTACCTTCCGCCCAGTCTATATCTGGATAATTAAAATCCCCCATTATAGTGACACTTCTCATCCTTGTCGCTATTCCAAATTGTGATAGAAGATCCGCCTCCCCCTCCTCCCTCCGGTTAGGGGGCCTATAGCATATTCCCAGTGTTACTTTCCCCCTGGTATCTTCCCTTTGTAGCTCTAGCCATAAGGCTTCAACTTCCTCCCCAGAACCACTAGTAATGTCATCCCTCACATTTACTTTTACGTCATTTTTTATATACAGGCATACCCCTCCCCCTTTTTTGCCCTACCTATCCCTGCGATATAGGGAATACCTCTGAATGGTAGCTAGCCAATCAAGAGAGCTGTTGAACCAAGTCTCTAAAATTCCCACAAAATCTAACTCCTCTTCGTACAGTAGCAGCTCTAGTTCTCCCATCTTGTACGCCAGACTCCTTGCATTAGTTTACAAGCCACGTAGTTTTGTCCGGACACCTAATGTTTCCTTTTTGGGTATTCCTTGTTTGCATATAGGACTTGTTACACTACTTACCTTGGGTTTTGGTTCTTTATTCGGCCAACCACTACTGCTCCCAATACTACCCCCTGAACCATGTTCCAGTCTGGACCCTCTCCCCCGTTGCCTAGTTTAAAAGCCCCTTTAATTTTTCATCCATCCTCATTCCCAGCCGATCTGCACCTTCCCCATTTAGGTGCAGTCTGTCCCTTCTAAAGAGCGCGTAACCGATTGAGAAATCGGCCCAGTTCTCCAGGAACCCGAAACCCTCCTTTCTACACCAGCTGCTCAGCCACTTGTTAACTTCCCTAATCTCCCACTGCCTTTCTGGTGTGGCTCGAGGTACCAGTAATATTTCTGAGAATACTACCTTGGAGGTCCTAATCCTCAATTTTGCTCCTAGGTCCCTAAAATCTTTTTTTTAGGACACTCCACCTAATGACACCTTTGTCATTGGTGCCAACATGCATCATGACAGCCGTGTCTTCCCCAGCCCCTCCCAGTAATCTATCCACCCGATCTGTGATGTGCCGAACCCGAGCGCCCAGTAAACAGCATACAGTTTGGCGCTTCAGGTCTTCGTGACAGATTGCCTCTCTGTTGTCCCCTACCACCACAATCTGTCTTTCCTTTCCCCTGGCTTCATCCCCACCCACACTGGAGGAGTTACTCCCCTGGCGGCTAGGGGCTCCACTCTGCTTCGGCGATGCTGATTCCTGACTGGTTTCCGCAATATCACACAACAGGGCATACTTATTGGGATGTTCCAGCCCAGGATCAGCCTCCCTGACTCTTTTTTCCCTACTACCCTTCCTGAGTGTCACCCAACTACTCTGTTGTGGTGCCTGCACCTCTATGTCTCCACCCGCCTCTGTGTTGGCCCCTGCCGGCACCTTCCTGGTACGATCCCAACTCTCCTTTAGTATGGAGAGCTGTCTCAGTTTTGACAGTTGCTTCCATAGATTCAGAACCTGGGCTTCCAGGGCAACAACATTCTTACATTTTGTACAGCAGTATTCGCCCTCGATTGCATGATCAAGGAATGCATACATGGGACAAGATGTACACTGAGTCACGTCTCCACACCTGCCGGGCATCGTACCTACTAATTTAGTGGGGACTGGGAATTATGCTCTGTCCAATTAACTAATCGCTGGCTGTCTGCATCTAATACTCACAGTACACGTGTCCTTACAACGCACATCACTCACAGTACACGTGTCCTCACAACACTCACCCAACACTCAGGTACTCACACTACACTCAGGTACTCACCCAACACTCAGGTACTCACACTACACTCAGGTACTCACACTACACTCAGGTACTCACACTACACTTAGGTACTCATGCTACACTCAGGTACTCACACAATACCCAGGTACTTACACAACACTATCAGTCAGTTGAAGCTGTTATAGGTGCAAAGGGTGGGCCAACTCAATATTGAACCCTATGGACTAAGACTGGGATGCCGCTAAAGTTCAAGTGCGTGTAAACGCAGGTGTCCCAATACTTTTGACAATATAGTGTATAAAAAACAGCAAGCGAATGCTTAGAAGTGGCATCAAAGAGAAAACAGAAATCTGGGTAATAAGGTTGTGAATCATTTCACATACGCCAAAATGTCAAATTCATTTGTGTTTTCTTTTAGCACACCCCCACGACCACCACCACCACAATCCATCATAAATAGTAAAAACTCAAAACACAGAAACAGCTGTGCGTTATCAGATAATAACTGCCAAGCCCAGCACAAGCAGCAGACACATTTAGTAACGGGCCCCTGTGCAAGAACGATTTTTGGACCCCTACTGTCTAAACTCAAACACACACTTAAGACACATTTGCGTCATCTAAACTACAGTGCCCCTGATAAGCGATCCACGTTGAGGAGGCATTATAAAGCCCCCTTAATGCCTGTTTTAACCCCCAAAATACATTGCATGCGGTTGCGGGGTGTTTGTGGTGTGCCCCCATTCACTTGAATTGGTTGCGATCAGCAGCTCCACCTGCTGGTTGCAACAGAGGGGTTCATTTTTATGATTGCAACAAGGGAATATCCCCATCCACTGCCATTATAGCTTAAACGGAAGCAGTTGGGGGTATAAAAACAAGGCTTACCCTGGAGGATAATGTGGCCCTCCAGGGCCCCTGGGGGGCTTGTATCACCATGGCCTCCAGGAACTAAAGTGCAAACAGTGCAGACAAGTCCCTGTATGAATCCTCACAACTGAGGATCTCACCCCCCCCCCCCCGCAACTAGTGAAGGACTACAAGTCCAAGCATTAATGCCTGAGATCTATGGATGTGACCCCCCAACTAGTGAAGGGCTACAAGTCCCAGCATGAACCCCCTGAGATTTAAGGATGTTATCCCCTCAGATCATGCTGTGACCTGTAGTTCTTCACTAGTTGGGGGGGGGTGTAACACATCCTGAGCTCTGAGGGGTTCATGCTGGGACCTGTAGTCCTTCACTTTTGGGGGGGGGGTCACATTCCCAAAATTAAAGGACTACAAGTTCCAGCATGAACCCTGGTTGTGATCTAAGGATGTGACCTCCTCCTCTGCTGCCAGCTCATGCTCCACATGACATATACTGAATGTTCTAATTCATTCACTGCTCCCGACCTCACCTCAGGCAGGTTAACTCTGGAGAGGTGCCCCTGGCACAGTCAGTGACAGTTCCCTTCCCTAAGGCAGGCTCTGAGGCACATGCCACTGCACAGGAGAAGATGGAGGGAGGGGGGTGGGTGGAGCCAAACAGTAATAGGTGTGGAGGAGGAAGATCCTCCTCCACTCTGAATGCTGGGGCCTCTGTGTCACTTTCCTCCTTGGGACCATGATGCCACTGGTTGCTAGGCACCAGGCGATCCTAGCAACCAGTGCAGATGATAGAGACCAGCAGTGGAACAAATGGGTCTTGGCCATCTAAGTCCCTCGGTAAGTAAAGCGGATCTGCTGCTGTGGCGGCCTTTTCTGGGGGCATCATATTGGCCAGGGGAGAAATTGCCACCCTGTCCCCGGGCCCAGTTTGCCCCTGGTGGCCACACTGCAGCTGCAAGCTAAGTGATTGTCTTTCATTGCTTTTCAGAGAGTGCTATAGCGGCAGCTGTCATGGTAAGCTGGTAGATGTTACCAACCAAAAACATGGTTTGGGCATCATGGAGAATCTTTCTTACCGCTCCCCTGTTCCGATGTACATGACAGCCCTAGCATTCGTCTAGTATACATGGGCCCGCTACTTTCTACAGGGCCCTTGTGCAGCTGCACAGTTTGCACTAATGGTCTGCCACCCCTGGCCAACACTTTAAGTCACTCCAAGCAGACGGCTACCACCCTTGACTCTGAATTAGCCACGATGTGTCAGTTCACATCCAACCATGAAGGGCTTTGCTCCATAGCAGCTGGAGTTCTTTGGGACTAATTGATTGCATAATTAACAGAGCGCAGGAAACACGGTGACACATTCAATTACCGCGTCTAGATACAACACCACCCCCTCAAGTTGTCTTCCCGGCGCTATCACAGGGAAGATTGCACAAGCTGCAGTCTGGAGGCAGGAAATACCGACAGGCAATCGGTATGTACACACGTTATTGGTTGGTGTCCACCAGGATCAGGAAAAAAACAGTCTACATTTTTGGGGGATAACATAAAACGGCATCAATTAAAGAAGAGGCGGACAAAATTATTCTAAAACCCCACAGTCCAAGCCAAGGACCAACATCTATGCATTGTGGGAACCAGTGGCGGCTGCACTCAATTTTTTTGGAGGGGCGTTAAACCAACACGACCACCACCCCAGGGGAGATGAACGGGAAGGTGGCGACCCCCCCTGGAGAGGGACGGGATGGCGGTGATCCCAGCCCCGCGGAGGACAGACTGGAAGGCAGCGATCAGAGGCCTCCTTACCTTAGGAGGCACTGGCAGATGACATGGATCCGGGGTAGGGCTGCTGCTCCTCGCTCCAGGACTGTTGCTTCTTCTCCCGGTCAAACAGGAAGTGGGTCCTAAGACTCCCTGGCCAATCTGGTCTCAGGACCCACTTCCTGATTGGCCGGGAGGAGAATCAGGAAGACAATAGGGAATATTAAAGGGGTTGTAAAGGCAGAAGGTTTTTTTATTTTAGTGCATTCTAGGCATTAAGATAAAAAACCTTCTGTGTGTAGCAGCCCCCTAATTACTTAAAGTGGTAGTAAACCCTCTGATCATTTTCAGCCAAGGAAGCTGCCATCTTGGCCTCTGTTTAATCTACAACTGCCATGATGCTGCACATGTGATCAGCTATGACACCAGCCATTGGATGGTTTGACAGTTTGGTTTAGAGCACAACCAATGGGAGTGTTACATTTCCGGCACATGCCGGAAATGTGACTGAAATTTAACCTGTTAAATGCATGGGTTTACTACCGCTTTAACTGAGCCCCATCTCTCTCCAGCAATGTCCACGAGTGTCTAAGCCACCCAGGACAGGCCTCCTGATTGTCTGAGACACAGCAGCAATACCATTCCCTCTGCGGTTGTCAATCAAAGTCAGTCAGCCAGTCAGGGGAAAGAGGGGGTGGGGCCGGGTTGGGGCTCCATGTCTGAATAGGAAGCTGCTGGCTATAGGTGCACTCGATAGGAGGGGCTAGGAGCTGCAAAGAGGGACCCGAGAAGAGGAGCCTCATGCTCTAATCACATGCTTCAAAAAAAAAAAAATAATAACCACATTGAAATCCATACGTCTGACGGCCTGCATGTAGATTAGGGGTTGTACGCATGAATTGGGGGCGGTGCCCCATATGGGCGGACCGCCACTGGTGGGAACCATAGGTGTGTGCAGCCTATTGCATTAGGATGTGTTACCCAAAGCTCAAACACAGGGGCAGTGGCTAGGGGTGTACACATGCCATGGCTGCGATGCTATGCTTCGCAGCCATGGCAGAAATTATAGCGAGCAAAGCACATGTAAACGAGTCCTCCAGTTTTTTAAAATTTTAGATTTTTTATTTACTTTTTTACATTTTTTAACTGCCCTGTTGGTGAAATATCAGGGGTCTAAACAGACCTCTGATGTCTCACATTTAAGACTGAGAAAGGGGCTGAGGCTTCATCAGTCCCTTTCTCTGCAGCCTCAGCTGCACAAATGAATGAATAGGAAGCACTCAACTTGCAGGCATCCTATTCATTCATAAACTGAAGCATAGTAAATACAGTTTACTATGCTTCATCGGTGAATGAACACAGGAGCGATCTGTATTGATTGCTCACTGCATTCCCTCAGAACAGAAAGGGGCCTCTTCCCCCGCTCTCCATCCTGAAGAATCCCCCTGTGTGCACACAGCAGCTTCTGGTGGGAGAGGAGAGGAGGGAAGCCAGAAGCACTGTGGGGGAAAGGGTCACACAGGGGGATCCAGACAGCAGGGGAAGGGAGAGCAGATACTAGAACTGATCCCCAAGGAGAAGCTGGCAGCGCTGCAGGGGGAGGTACAAGAGGATCGGTGTGTCTGCATAAGGCAGTACAGCCGGTCCTCCTGCACAGTAGGTGCCCGGGCCCCATTTTTGAAACGATGGGGCCCGGGCGCAGTACAGGAGGGCCAGCTGTACTGCCTTATCAGTGGCCCTCGTTTACGGGGTGATTAAGATGTGCCCAAGCACACCCGGCACACACCTATGGTGAGAATGCATATTACTGCAATGCACAGTACATGCGTTGACACATTGAGGTGCAATTCACTTGGGATACCAATCTAATGCACTAATGCAACACACATGTGTTGCAGCAAAAATGTTGTGTCTTATTTAGACTTGGGGGCGTTATAAACATGCAGTTGAGCTGAGTTTTAATAGCCCGCAGTTGCCCCTCCTTAAGGTGCCAACAGGAGTGTTCACTCTGTGCTTGCAGGGATAGAAAAAAAAAGTTAGTGTGTGGGACAATGTCAGGTTTAATGTCAGGGTCAAAAATTAGGGTCAGTATTTTGTGGACAGGATTTTTTTTTTAATTAGTATCGGTGTATTTTAGGTAGGATTAAAAAAAGCAAAATGCATACTATTGTTTCTGGGCTATACTACGGGTATATATGGCAACTAACCAGTGGCGGCTGGTGAAATTTTAGGATGGGGGGACGCCAGACCCTGCCCTTCCTTTCTGACCCCCTCCTACTTCTCATAAGCCCCATCCCTTATAGATTCCACCCATTGTGTTAGAAGTATATAGCCCAGCATCACTAGATAGGGGTATATACAGCATCACCAGAGGGGTATAAACAGCATCACCAGAGGGGTATATACAGTATCACCTGATGAATAAATACAACATTACCAGATGAGTATATACAGTATAACCAGAGGAGTATATACAGCATCCCCAGAGGAGTATATACAACATTACCAGAGGAGTATATACAGTATAACCAGAGGAGTATATACAGCATCACCAGAGGAGTATATACAGCATTACCAGAGGAGTATATACAGTATCACCAGAGGAGTATATACAATATAACCAGATGAGTATATACAGCATCCCCAGAGGAGTATATACAGCATCACCAGATGTGTATATGCAGCATCACCAGAGGAGTATATACAGCATCCCCAGAGGAGTATATACAGTATAACCAGAGGAGTATATACAGTATCACCAGAGGAGTATATACAGCATCACCAGAGGAGTATATACAGCATCACCAGAGGAGTATATACAGTATCACCAGAGGAGTATATACAGCATCCCCAGAGGAGTATATACAGTATAACCAGGAGTATATACAGCATCACCAGAGGAGTATATGCAGAATCACCAGATGTGTATATGCAGCATTACCAGATGAGTATATACAGTATAACCAGAGGAGTATATACAGTATCACCAGAGGAGTATATACAGCATCACCAGAGGAGTATATACAGCATCCCCAGAGGAGTATATACAGTATAACCAGAGGAGTATATACAGTATCACCAGAGGAGTATATACAGCATCACCAGAGGAGTATATACAGCATCACCAGAGGAGTATATACAGTATCACCAGAGGAGTATATACAGCATCCCCAGAGGAGTATATACAGCATCCCCAGAGGAGTATATACAGCATCACCAGAGGAGTATATGCAGAATCACCAGATGTGTATATGCAGCATTACCAGATGAGTATATACAGTATAACCAGAGGAGTATATACAGTATCACCAGAGGAGTATATACAGCATCACCAGAGGAGTATATACAGCATCACCAGAGGAGTATATACAGTATCACCAGAGGAGTATATACAGCATCCCCAGAGGAGTATATACAGTATAACCAGAGGAGTATATACAGCATCCCCAGAGGAGTATATACAGCATCCCCAGAGGAGTATATACAGCATCCCCAGAGGAGTATATACAGCATCACCAGATGTGTATATGCAGCATTACCAGATGAGTATATACAGTATAACCAGAGGAGTATATACAGCATCCCCAGAGGAGTATATACAGCATTACCAGAGGAGTATATACAGCATCCCCAGAGGAGTATATACAGTATCACCAGAGGAGTATATACAGTATAACCAGAGGAGTATATACAGCATCCCCAGAGGAGTATATACAGCATTACCAGATGAGTATATACAGTATAACCAGAGGAGTATATACAGTATCACCAGAGGAGTATATACAGCATCACCAGAGGAGTATATACAGCATCACCAGAGGAGTATATGCAGCATCACCAGAGGAGTATATGCAGCATCACCAGAGGTGTAAATAGTACTCCCTTCACCCCCCCCCCGCGGGGCTCGCAGCACTGACGGTACCGACGAGGGACGGACGGGCGAGGATCTACCCCGTTCACGCCCTGAAACTACAGGGCTTGCTGACGGGACCCCCCCCCCCCCCCATGGCAGTCACGACGCTCGGGGCGCCCCCCCCCCACTTCCCTCATGATAAATGTGGAGACCACTACGACGTATATGAGGAGACCACTACGACGTATATGAGGAGACCACTACGACATATATGAGGAGACCACTACGACATATATGAGGAGACCACTATGACATATATGAGGAGACCAATATGACATATATGAGTAGACCATTACGACATATATGAGGAGACCCCTACGACATATATGAGGAGACCAATATGACATATATGAGGAGACCACTATGACATATATGAGGAGACCCCTACGACATATATGAGGAGACCATTACGACATATATGAGGAGACCCCTACGACATATATGAGGAGACCA
>BLSH010447280.1:317678-343374 GCA_018402905.1 Glandirana rugosa | reverse complement strand
CTGCACTCCTCTCCTAAATATGCTGATCATGGTCAGTCATACCCTCCTCACTCCTCTCCTGCACATACTGCCTTGGCCATACCCTCCTCACTCCTCCCCTGCACATACTGCCTTGGCCATACCCTGCACACACTGCCTTGGCCATACCCTCCTCACTCCTCTCCTGCACATACTGCCTTGGCCATACCCTCCTCACTCCTCTTCTGCAAATACTGCCTTGGCCATACCCTCCTCACTCCTCTCCTGCACATACTGCCTTGGCCATACCCTGCACACACTGCCTTGGCCATACCCTCCTCACTCCTCTCCTGCAAATACTGCCTTGGCCATACCCTCCTCACTCCTCTCCTGCACATACTGCCTTGGCCATACCCTGCACACACTGCCTTGGCCATACCCTCCTCACTCCTCTCCTGCACACACTGCCTTGGCCATACCCTCCTCACTCCTCTCCTGCAAATACTGCCTTGGCCATACCCTGCACACACTGCCTTGGCCATACCCTCCTCACTCCTCTCCTGCACACACTGCCTTGGCCATACCCTCCTCACTCCTCTCTTGCACATACTGCCTTGGCCATACCCTGCACACTCCTCTCTTGCACATACTGCCTTGGCCATACCCTCCTCACTCCTCTCCTGCACATACTGCCTTGGCCATACCCTCCTCACTCCTCTCCTGCACATACTGCCATGGCCATACCCTGCACACTCCTCTCTTGCACATACTGCCTTGGCCATACCCTCCTCACTCCTCTCTTGCACATACTGCCTGGGCCATACCCTGCACACTCCTCTCCTGCACATACTGCCTTGGCCATACCCTGCACACTCCTCTCCTGCACATACTGCCTTGGCCATACCCTGCACACTCCTCTCTTGCACATACTGCCTTGGCCATACCCTCCTCACTCATCTCCTGCACATACTGCCTTGGCCATACCCTCCTCACTCCTCTCCTGCACATACTGCCTTGGCCATACCCTGCACACTCCTCTCTTGCACATACTGCCTTGGCCATACCTTCCTCACTCCTCTCCTGCACATACTGCCTTGGCCACACCCTCCTCACTCCTCTCCTGCACATACTGACTTGGCCATACCCTGCACACTCCTCTCTTGCACATACTGCCATGGTCATACCCTTCTCACTCCTCTCCTGCACATACTGCCTTGGCCATACCCTCCTCACTCCTCTCCTGCACATACTGCCTTGGCCATACCCTCCTCACTCCTCTCCTGCACATACTGCCTTGGCCATACCCTCCTCACTCCTCTCTTGCACATGCTGCCTTGGCCATACCCTCCTCACTCCTCTCTTGCACATACTGACTTGGCCATACCCTCCTCACTCCTCTCCTGCACATACTGCCTTGGCCATACCCTGCACACACTGCCTTGGCCATACCCTCCTCACTCCTCTCCTGCACATACTGCCTTGGCCATACCCTGCACACTCCTCTCTTGCACATACTGCCTTGGCCATACCCTCCTCACTCCTCTCCTGCACATACTGCCTTGGCCATACCCTGCACACTCCTCTCCTGCACATACTGCCATGGTCACACCCTGCACACTTCTTTCCGGCACATACGACCAGCAGTCATATCCCTTGTACTCCTCTCCAGCACATATTGCCCACTGTCATTTCCCCCGCACTCCTCTCCTGCACATACTGTCTGCTCTCATACCCTCCGCACTCCTCTCCTACACACCAAAAGACTAACATTGTAATTTACCCAACCTTGCCCTTTCTTGAATAGGCACACTTTTGCTAGTGATTAAAAAAGTTAAATTTGCCATCTTTTACTAGTTCCAGAATGCTCCCATATTTCCGCCCTCATACTTTTTTGCCATCTGTATCCTATCGGGGAGATTTCCCTTCACTTCCTGTCCCATAGTCAACAATGAAGTGAGAGAAAATCCCTCCAAAGTCAAGGAATCCCAGGTTGTCACCAGGGTCACCAATTTCCCCTGTATTCCTGATCTGGTGACAACACAAAATGTGGAAATTTCTTTCACTGTCATCTGATGATAAAGGTAACAGGACAAAAGGAGAGTGTGTTTCTCCCTAATGGAGATGAAGACAGCCATAAAAAACTGACAGGGCTTCCAATCCCTCTCCATTCTATCGAACACTAAAAAAAAATGTTTTGACTTTATTATATTTTAATCACAGCCTCATTATTTATTTGTACTAAGAACTGTTCTACCCACCCATCTCCTATGCGACCAGAAAAACACAGGTCTCTGCAAGATCACAGAGGAAGCAATTATTTTCTGTGTGCCCCGCTCACATCAAAACACTGGTGTGATGTGCAGAGAAGACATTGCATCTGTACATGAACTCATGTAAACCATGCAAAAAAACACCATGCAAGTGATTTTGCAAAATCCTCCCCCTGATTGCGATGGCAACTCGACACAGGTTCTGCCAAACTACACTTACCATTTCTCTGGACACTTATAACATTGCCCTGATATTGTCCGAATGTAAACAAATGGACAGGTCAATGACGGCAGTTACCATACACAGTAAATGACATCACCCGCCCCTTATTTTTATTATTTGGATGACATCAGGGCAATGTTATATGTGATTGTATTTTTCTATGTTGTAGATTTTTTTTTTGTGAATGGGTAACCAGAGGTACAATGTACCCCTTACCCATTCACATTGCAGGGGTTTATATCTGAAGACCTCTTTATGTTAATGGTGGCTTCCAGATTCCAATAAGCCCCTGCTTGCAGCCCCCACACAACCACTGCCCATGGTTGTAAGGAAGAGGATGATGTGTTTAGAGGGTAAGCTGCTCACACAGAACCCAAACGATCGCAGCTATCACTGTAGTTATGTGGACTACTGCAGCGATTTACAGCTTTCCCAGAGCCCCATCAGAAATCAGATATGTAATGCTCACTCCTGCACGGGCTGCTGAATTTGCCACAGGTTTCTTTCCCAGATTAGTGCAAATTAGTGCAGCAGCCAGGAACACAGCAACAGTCACTCTTCTGGCTCAAATGAACAGTGTAGGGGTCACCTTTCTTTGAATTTTATTGCTGAATAATTTAGATAGGGCATGGGGAGCTGTGGGATACTCCATAAACACAGAGCAGCAATCCGAGGACACTTTTCACTTTGTCACTACTTCTCAGGACAGTCCCTCCTAGTAATGACTCAGAAAGTGGGCAGCACTGAGACACCATCAGAAATGTCCCAGGCCAAGCAAGCACTAGTACTGACACACAAGGGAGGGTAGCAGTGACAGTCACTTGGATCCTTCACTCAGGTCTGTACTCACAATGTCCCTGGATACTTGGATGCCTCCTTCAGATATCAGACAGACCAGATCCTCAGTGAAATTGCTTGCTTAGCTTGAGATATTCTTAGCAAAACAGGCCCCCATTTGTGCCACAGCTGGGGCCTCTATGAGCACAGGCAAGATTTCAGCTGGGTTGCCTGGTAGGGTAGCAGTCCATCTGGCTGGGAGTGTCACCTCCTGGACAACAACAGGGCAGTCCAAAGCCATTTATGCACCTCCCCCAGGGACCTTCTGATCACCCACCTCTAAGGACTGGCTGAGACAACATAAATATTTAGGTTGATGATTTGCCCATCCAGAGCCTACTACATTCTAGATTGCTTTCAGAAGGCGAGGGAAACAATCAAACCTGCAACCAGTGAAACTCAGAACAGCCCAAAGCAATCACAAGCTGCTCCACTGATTACAGAGGAGCCAAAAAAATGTACCTAACCATCCTAACAACCTGTTTGAGAGGGTGCTAAGTGTACTTACAATGTGCCAAGCTGGACCAATATAAGTATACATAAATGATAATTCCTGGAGTTCAGCTTTAAATTTTATAGCATTACTTTTTGTCACCAACCCACATGTGTTCAACCCTCCATCTTGCTTGAATTTCAGCATTTCGGAGCCCTGAGCAATTTTAAGGTCAATTTATGTAAATCAAAAATTCTCATCGTGTCCTTTCTACCACACCAAGTCAAGGCTCTTCGAAATAATTCCCTTTAAATTCTGTTCTTCTATGCTCAAATATTTGCGTGTCAGAATTCCCTTTGACCTTACCCACATGTACTCAGTGAATTACCTTCCTCTAATGCAGCATACCTTACAGGATCTTAAAAATTATGATTATTCTCTATACTTGTGGTTCAGGAGGATTAATATCCTAAAAATGGACATTGTACCCCACTTCCTTTATCTTTTCCAAACTTTACCCATTGTGGTTCCCCGCTCCATCTTTGCTACTCGACAATCTGCCTTTACAAGGTTAATTTGGGGATGCAGCACACCCAGACTAAACAGAACAATCCTATCCCTCCCTAAAGTGAGGGGAAATGTAGGTGTGCCTGACTTATATCACTACCATGTTGTGGCAGTCCTCACCAGGCTGGTGAACTAGTTTCACCACACTCACTCCAAGCAATGGGTTTCCATAGAGCAGTTGATTGTCCCTTATGACCTCCAGGGACTCCCTCGAATAGACCCCATCATTCCACGGTCCACCTTCCTTCCTTACCTTTCCTGTCATCTCATTTATTGCGTATTTGGGGTAAACTGCTATCTCGATTGGGGCTCTCTTCCCAAGCAGGCCTGATGACTCCTTTTGATTGAGTAGGTTACAGAAATGGATTACATTAAGAGAATGGAGTCCCTCCTGACACACAAACAGGATACATACATAGTTACATGGTAAGGTTGAATAAAGACAACAGTCCATCCAGTTCAACCTATGTAGGTATGTGTGTAGAAAAATAATTTCCCATATCCCCGTATATTGTTTTCGCTAAGATGCACGTCCAATAGTCTTTTAAAACTATCTATACTGCCTGCCGACACCACCAATTGTGGAAGAGACAGTAAAAACCCCCTACGCAGAACAATGCCACCAAACATGGCTCTCTTGGAAGGTGTTCAAGGAGTCATCTGAACTGTGAAACCTCCTTGCGGGACAATTGTAGGCCCTGTACTTGGTTTGTGAAGTCTCTTATGGTTGTCCACCCCTGGCTGTCTTAGCCCTTCTTTCTATCCTTTCCCCACCTGCTCTGTTTCTTGCTGTTCCTCTTCCTTTGCCCCCCTTCCCCCTTTGTACTTTTTCCTCCCACCAGTCATTTTTTTTGTCCCCCCCCCCCTCCTTGAATTTGTTGTTCAGTATTAGGGACCAATGAGTTATGGATCATAATTCCCACCGGTGCTAGGAGTTTTTGGCGTGCTCACTTTCCTCTTAAACCTACCAATTTGTGCTATCTGGCATATCTCCTTTTATAGCCATGCTCCTGTTTCAGGCCATTCTTTTGTATTATCACTGGTCCCTATTGTATACGTGCTATGTTCTATGTATGGTGTTGTGTGCCCATTTACACTTGGGTGCCTTCCATTGTTATGTTAATTATTTTTTTTATATTATGTTTGTTTTTGCTGTCTTTGCTGGTATGTGTGTACCACTTTTGTACTACTATTTTGTATTCTGAACATTTTTTGTTCAATAAACTCAGACTGAACATACAGTAATTTTGATAGCATTTTTTGTCTATGCAAATTTTATGAATTGATGCTTTCTGGGATGTTTCAGGTACAGGTCTTTGAGGTATTCCTCTTCAATTTTCTGCCCTGCAGGGGGAGTTTGTATAAATGGTTCTTATTCCACCCATCTATGCCTCCTCTCAAGTTCTACAACATTCTAAAGCTAATACATAGGGTGAATGGTGCCCAAAGAATTTGGGGGTGAATGTCAGGCTATTTACCCATTGACCCTGGTAAATATACACCTTAATTTGCTATAGCTCTATGTATTGTAAACAAATGTATTTTCAATGCAGCTGACCTCTGGCCTACAGGGTTTGTGTTAGAGGGGGAGTGGGTGGGGGTGCAAACTGGTTGCCAAGGGCCCTCACCCTCTCTATGGAAAAAGGGAACAGCACTCACTAAAGGGACTAAATGTGCCACATCCCAAATGGACAAGAAATAGGGATACTCCTTCGAGGGGTGGGACTTTTTAGGCACAAAATGGAGTAGTAGACGTCAATAGTTAACAAATTACAAAATTTTATTGATATACATTAAAATGTAAAATGACCATATAGAATATGGTATAAATGACAACAAACACAAAGATACGAGCAATCATGAAGTGATAATGCAGATAAACATGAGCTGCACCATCACTTCATGATTGCTCGTATCTTTGTGTTTGTTGTCATTTATACCATATTCTATATGGTCATTTTAAATTTTAATGTGTATCAATAAAATGTTGTAATTTGTTAACTATTGAAGTCTACTACTCCATTTTGTGCCTAAAAAAGTCCCACCCCTCGAGGGTGTACCCCTATTTCTCACCCTCTCTATGGCCCCAGTTTGCAGAGTGGCAGAGGGTGCTGCAATATGAGAATCCCAAGTGTACCAGCACCTGGCACAGTTTCTAGCCCTTCAAGATCGGGGGAGCGGGATGCAGAACAGCCACTTATGAGAAAATACTGAACACAAATGGGAATTCTATTTCCCAATAACACCAATGACAGGTCTGGGCCCCTCCCACAGATGCCAGGACAATTTTCCTTCCACTGTCCATTGACAACAGTACATTGGTTCCCTCTAACTTGCTTCTTGTGCCAAAGCATTTTTCCCCCCCACCAACATGTACAAGTTTTGGGACCACTGACAATTCTGTCATAGTGACAACTGCCGCCATACATTTTTTTTATGTCCAAAGGCCACCAGTTCTTCCTATCTAATCCATAAAATGTACACATTTATTAAAGTTACATTAAATGAATGCTTACACATTTCAGAGAACAGGCCTTGCATGATAAAGTGAGCATTATTCTGCCAGAATGTGGGTTTTCTACTGTCAATTTAGAGCTCATAAACTTAAATAAAATCCTAAAGGCAGGATATAAAGGAGAATATAGAGGTCACTATAGAGAAATGGAGCAGCTAGATGCAAACCCTTTGTGTTAGTATGAAGGTGACTGATGAAACCTAAATGTGGTCAGGAAAACTCATCTGTCCAGTAACTCTCGGTTTTCAAGAATGGCTTATATATTATGATTTTTTTTTTGTCGGTATGTTTTTTGAGTTTTCTATGTTTTTGGGGCCCAAACAGAACCCATTTTTCTTTGGTTGGTCAAAAATCATCATGCAAAGTGCAGTACTGCGCACAAATGCCTCTTGTACTCAGGTTGAATGTAAATGAACCGGCTATGATGCTGTTAAATCCTCAATGCATATATGAAGTGTAACACCTCTCTTTCTTTCATACTGTTTGGAATGCTGTATCTTTGAGTGCTGAATATAAATAAAGTATTGAAAAAAAAAAAGAATGGCTTATTATGTTTTTATGTAATTAATGAACTGCTGCATGTCCAAGTGTTCTTTTCTTCTGGGAGGCAATATTGGGAATACAGCAGGGCAGAACTGGTTATGTAGTATTCCCAACGTTTGTAGTACACTAATTGCATTCTGCCTTGTTAAGATGAAAGGTCAGCAGGTGTTAGCGGGGTCTTTTATTGGATTATCCAAAATGTTCTGGAAATATATTTAGCTGGAAGAAAAATAGACACTTACTGACAGCAGCGCAACAAAAATGACATTATATTTAAAAAATAACCCCCACATAGATCTTGCCCTGGTTTATTTAATCAAAAGGTCAGCTTTTGTTTTAGAGGTGGTATTTTGGGGTTTTCATGTCTTTTGTGTTTTTATTGGTATTATATGCTTAGCTATATTGTTTGAAAAAAGGCTGTTGAATGCAAGAACAATGTGCACTAAACAACCTAAAACAAAAAGACTCTAAAATAAACTTAAAATAAACCTAAAACTGCCTAAAAATTGACAGCACCCTCCTATTCTCATGCATGAAATAAAAGTTAGGTATACACTAGTAAGACCTACTATCCCTAGTTAAACACTGTCCTGTTACAAAACATTAAAAAACACCATAAAGCCTAAAACAAACCTAAATATTAACAGCTCCCACATAACATTATGCATTAAATAAAAGTTAGGTATATACCAGTTAGACCTACTATCCCTAGTTAAACACTGTCCTGTTACAAAAACATTAAAAAACAACAAAAAGCTAAAACAAACCTAAAACCTAAAAATTCACAGCACCCTCCTAACCCTATGCATTAAATAAAAGTTAGGTATACACCAGGTAGACCTACCATCCTCAGTTAAAACTCTCCTGTTACTGTCCAATTCTGTAATGCTGTGTACTCTTCCGTACTTTAATTATTGTAGTAAAACCCCAGTCTCTTATCTTTATCTCTAGTAAATTTAGGCCTACCATTGCTTATTAAAATGGTCTTTCTGCTCATTGCCCATGAAAACCATACTGTTCCATAGAACCCTGTACAGCTTTAGGGCATCCTATACCCCCCCCCCCCCCATGGTATTTCATGGATTTGTGTATTTTCAATGCTGTGTTTGTACCCATGGTACAATATGTAAAAAAAACAATAAAATCATTGGTACATGTCCGCCATGGCAGTGCTCGGTTTCCATGTCTTTTGTGATGGTATTTTGCCAATTAGTCCAAAAAATGGCCACAATTTAGTAGGATTTGTCCCTCATAGACTTCACTGAAGTTCGTGTTCATCAAACTTTGAACAAGATTCGGTGAACCCTTGGCAAATTAATTCAGGGCAGATCCGCCCATTACTAAAGAGTAGTAGAATAGACATTTGAATGAGACTGGTAGCCCTGGGACAGCACAAAGTGGTTTGAACACATCTACAATAATGACCCACATTAATGCTGGCTATGCACAATGTAAGACAAAACATCCACTAACAGTCTGTTCTCCGAACAATGGCAGACTAACAGCACTGGCGCTTTTCAATGCTAACTTTTAATGTCCATTGCTTTGTGTTTTTGTATAATTTTAGCACAGTGAAAAGCCTGTCCAACTGAGAGTACATACACATTCTTGAACTTTCAAATCAATAGAAACATAAATGTCCTTACACAATAACTACCTCATCCTTTGATGATGCAAGTGGATATATGTTACTCTTCAAAACTGTAATCACACCATTAAAGACCTAGTTTCAATGATCAGGATATATATGGGCACCATCAGAGCTACATTATACACAGTGATCCATAAACTCAGAATGATCAAGCAAGTCTGTGTTCATTTGGAGTGCATATCTACTATTCAGCATGCATTACAGCATACTGTATCTAAATCGAAGAACAAAAATCTATTGCACTTTACCAGTCCTAAAATGTGATGGCTGCATTCCTTTTATGATTTTATGCTTTTAATCCCCTTTATTTTTACATTGTGATCCTGCCAGAGTGCCAGTAACATACTTCCTGTCTTAGGCTGACAACCCTCATTTACCATATTGTATTTATGGAGGAGCATCATTGTCGACCTAGGACATGACTACAGAATATCTTCCCATCTCCTGTTCTCAATAACATAGGCGATTTGTAGTCCACAGAAAAAAAATAGGAACAATTATTATTACTACTACTATTATTATTATTATTACTTATTATTATAACTATTAGCAGTCACTGGCAGAATGCACAGAAAGTTGTCAGCTCAGAAGATTACTGACAGGGTCAAATAGGTTTTTCTGCAGTTATAAAACAGATAAAAACAGATTTAGTTTTAATTTGTACACATAAACTTTTAGGGCACCATAGGCACTATAGGGTGGTCAGAAATGGAGGTAAAATCCCACCACCCTCAAACATTTTTGTTGGCCAGCCGCTGTTCACGTTTAACCTTTTGAGAGAGGCTGCAGACACCTCTGGTGGTGGTTTATTAGGAGGAAAACAAAAGCTTTGTACTTTGCACAAGTACCTTTGAAACACCAAAAAGCAAGGTATGCCTCTATGGCCAAAAGTTCTTTCAACAATCTGGCCTTGGAGAACTCATACCAAGTATTATTCCATTGGTATCTCACTCCATCTCGTAATGCTAAACACGTACCCCAATGGTCACCTCTCTGCTTTTGTAACTGTGGATAAAACAACTCCATGACTGGTGGACTTGTCCAAAGGTGCACAGCTTGTGCAGTTGAGTCTATCCATTCATACATATATAGTACTCAGATGCGACCTGCGAAAGGATCCCGTAGAATCCTTGTTGAACCAAACTATCCAAAATATCCATACAGCCAAACTAACTACTCGTATTTTTAATGCAACAAAATCTTAGGCCACTCTTGGGAGTCTCCAGTGCTGAACCTTGCTGAAGGGGAAACTTATCTGAATGGGGCCATTGTAAATGAAAGATTGATGGATCTTTCACTGGACACCCATGAAAAATTTTGAAATATGTTCCCCATGGATAAAAAAATTCCCAACCAAAAATAAGAGCCTAGAGTTTATGAGAACAATTGGACACCCCATGGAAATGGATCACCCCTTCCCCTCCCTTCTTTACTCTCATTCCTTTAAGCTGGCCACTAAGTGGCCCTGTCAGCCCATCTTCATTTGCCAATAATCAATAGTTTGATCAATGCTCGTTAAAGGAGCCTGCTTGAAATTTTTGAGCCAAATAGCAGTTTCATCAGAGGGGATTTGTCCATTTGCTGTTAACGTTAATGGAAGAATCTGTTAGAGTATCTTTCGCAAACTGAATGGAAAAAATCTAATGGTGTATGGCCTAGGGTTGCCACATCATCCCTTTAATCAAGGACACACATTAATTACACAGGTTCTGTGGCTGATTAAAGTGGTAATTAAACTCACTTGGTGCCTTATCTGCATTAAATTAGCCTTAGAACCTGTGTAATTCATATGTGTCCTGGATTAAAGGGATGATGTGGCGACCCTAGTATGGCCAGCATTACTTGCACTTTACACTTTCCTTGACACATGCCTTGAGATGGCATGCACTACTCTATCTCTCTACTGGGTAGGAATGAGCTTAGTGTTCTGGCCTTACCAACCACTGACATTACCCAGCCCAATCGCTTACATAGCTGGGACAGATTTGGTTCCCATTGAGCTCAGTGGAGTTTGATATCCAAACTTCTTTGAAGTTCAGCAAAGCCCTGCTGAATCAAACCCAGGGCATCACTACTATAAGGGTGTCTCCTCCACTTCCATTCTTACATACTGGAGAAAAACTAACTAAAGAGGCCTGTAAGGGGGCTTGTGATTGGCTGATAGTTGGCACCCAACTGCTCAAGTTCCCACCTCACTTGTTCTTGGACAAAAAAAAACACCATCTGGTAGATGAAGACCTTTGCCATATTGTGCCAAACTCCTGGCCATAGGCCCACTGGTGACATCCCTGGCCTTAATATTTGAGAAAAAGGAATGTCCACACAAGAAATATGTTATCCGCACTTTACTGTAGCTTTCAAAGATGGTCAAGACTTCTAACATCACACTAACATACTGACAGAACTCTTTGGCGCAGAACGGCACATGCAGGAGCACGCATTCTGTAGCAGTCATTTGAGTGCAGAACGACAACACATAAATTATAAACCTTCTTCCCTTTGCATCTCCTTAGGGAGCACCACAGTGTTGGAACCGATCTCCCTGTATATGAAGTACACAGTATCATACCAATCTCACACTTTATGTCCCAATGTACAGCTCTGCTCAGTTGGGAACGCTCCCTAATGTTGCACAAGTTCACAGGTGTACAAGTACTCACGTCAGAGGACATTAGTCTGGCCTGATAGGTCTTTTGCATCCTGCTCACGGTCCACACTCAACGGTTACAGAGTCAGGGCAACTACAGCTGGTCCCTGGGTGTTGAACTACTGTACCCTTCAGCTCTGTTAAGGTCCCTTGGCCTTGTAGCTGACTACATCTGAATAGCTCTGTGGTGTTTGGCTCCAACTCACAAGGCTCACCCCATTCTGGCAATTATATGGACACCAACTTCACCCATTACATCACTAGAATAAAATTTACTCTAAAAGAGGCCTAACACCCAATTACATCATTCCCTTTACCACACTACAAAATCACCTAGTGGCAGACAAACTAGCTGCACCTGCTTACAGTCCTGTAAGATTAAACAGACATTTCTTGATAAAAAAAACATATGAACAAACATGTACTGTTCCCTATGGTCTGCTATTGTCTGTGTTCCCCATGAAGATTCTGGTTCACAACAGATAAGTGTGCTTCTGTACAGGTTTACCTTTTATACCATAAAATTCTTCAATAAAACTAGTGAACAAGAAGAAACAAGATCTGCTTATTTACAAAGAACCAATTTAAATTCACTTTCATCATATTAGGTACAGCCCAAACCTGAAGAATGCTGCGTGCCCATAAAAGTAAATATGTTGTTTGCAAAAGTCTTAATTTAGACCGTAATTTATTCTGGCGGCTCTCCACCGTGAGCTGGTGCTGCAAACAGATGCTAACAATTAAAGTGTTACTAGCAGCGAAACGTGGAGGAGAAGTTATCACTGCATGGTGTGACTCGCACATTATCAAGTCAGGGACTGGCACATAAGAGGAAGTTTAGGTGTAACACTTTCTTGACTAGTTACAACTGCCAGTGGTGGGTGATGTTTTTATTATAGAAGCTGCCAAAGGAGTCTAGGAATATGATAGTATGAGTTAAGCAATAGGCATACTATCTATAATCAGCTACAGGCCTCTTAATTTACCAGTTTATAGTGTAGGCATGGGTAAAAAATCATAAAAATATTACATCTCTGCAATGCAAGCACATTTCCCTATGTTTTGTCTCTTTATTTTGAAGCACAGAAAAATACCTGATGATCCTGCCAGAAATCCAGTACACTCCTAACTTCCTGTAGTGAGCTGACAACACTGCCTGCAGTATACTGAAATCTCAAGCAGTGTTGTCAGCCCTGTTCGAGTTCACCTCTGCTGGACTACAGAATGCCTCCTCTTCTCCTCATCTTTGTAATATAAGGGATGGTGTTCAGTAAAAGGTTGTCAGCACAGTACAGAAACTAAGAGCGCAAAAGATTTCTGGAAGGATCACCAGGTATTTTTCTGAACTTGCAGGATTAGTTCGTCCTTCCTCGCTTGTAAGAGGAAGGGGAGGGCTCTCTAATATAAATACTAGTAGGTTTACATTTGTGATGACTGTTATTGGATTGGCCATCATAGTGATCACAAGGTACAGAGCTGCTCAGATCACTTCTGTACACTGTGATCAGAGCTGTCCGGAGGTGGTAGATCACAGCCATTAATCATTGAGGGTACTGACCGCTGATGGGATGGCAACAGCAGTGCAGAAATAAACATCTACCAGTTTGTCATTTTTAAAGCCACAACACATGAGGACTTGTGCATGTAATGCAGAGAAGTACTGTTTTTTTGTATTTTAAATCATAGTTTTCTCTTTTGGCACCATTGTCTTCCAAGGTTTTGTTTTATTTTCTATAAAAAAAGGCAAGAAGAAGTTAAAAATTCTATTATCCAGCTTGACCACTGACAATTATGCAACTAGCAAAGCATAATATAAATTTTACTCTATTGTATTTATGTTTCTAGTAAAAAAAAAAAAAAACATGGGGAATTTATTTACAAATTTAAAGTTTTGGACTTTAATTTTGTGTAGCACTACAAAAAATGGACGCCATGGTTAAAGCGAAATCTTTGTTTTTTTCTTTTTCCATAAAGTGAAGAAGAGTCAGATCTTCTGTCAATAAATGTATTGCTGTCTGTGTCCCCACTGTGGAAATGGTCCCTCATTTCCTGTCCCGGTGACAACAGGGCATGAAACAAAGGCAAATCGGTATCACCAGAACAGGAATCCACAGAAAACAATATAATATGACAGATCTTACTACTTTTTCCATTTTGTTGCTGTTTGTTTCCCCATAATTTGCCATTTTCTAAACGGGAAGTAAGGGTAAATCTCCCCCAGTTTGCTTAATAAGCATTTAATTAGGAACAATCTGTATTAGGCCCCTTTCAGACAAAGCGGATCCACCTGCTCGGGGGGGGGGGGAATCTCTCCACTGATCCCCGCTGAGCAGGCGGAGGACAGGTCCGTGTCCGCTCCACTATGCAGAATGGACACGGACACAGCCCGCTCTCCTCTATGGGATGTTCAGATGGAAACAGACTGCATGCCCATTTCCGCCATACGTCTGTTTTTAGTGGATTTTATTTTATGCCCAGCAGTTATCAGCAAACAAATGTCTGCTGACATCCACTGCCCCATAGAGAACAATAGGAGGTCCGATCATGTGAAAGAGACCTTAGGGTGCACCTATGCTTTGCCTTTTCAAGGCAGAGTAACAAGCACACCTAAGGCCCGCTGCCCATGAAGCATCTTAACCCTGTGAGTACAATTCCAGCTTTATACGCTGCGTCCAGCCCTACTGCCTGTTAACGTCTATGGCAGGACCCCTGATGATGCCAGACATACCTGGTGAAACGGACGTAGGCAGGACTGACTGAGCACACCACTTCCGCTGTGTGGGACCCATACGGCATCCAATCATTTCTGAATATGCGATTTTGTTCAGCAGGATTGTAAGTGTGATTTTAATTGATTTTACAATAAACCTTGACATACTTCACCATGGGAAGCCCTCTTTTCTTGCTCTTTAATATGGTGTGACCTTTGATGAGCTTCAAAGACATCCGGAGTGAGACTGGGACTGTGGGACATCCAAAGTGGAGTGATTTCAACCTATGCTTATTTTGACTACCTGTAATGGGAGTCAAAACCGTCTGGTGAGCGTGCTGTGCGCTTATATGTTGCGGTGGAAAGGATCACTAAAGGCATTTGTGTGGAGACACCCTGGTGTTCTTTCTGGGATTTGTCACTTCCGGTCATATATTTGTGGAGGCGTTGTCACCATCACTTCCTGTCATATATTTGTTTAGATGTTGTCACCATCATGAACCTTGCTGCACTAAGTCACTTTTGATTGTTGCAGCGCCACCTCAGGCTCATTATATGAACTGCTTTGGACTAATTTTTTGTCACTTATTTTTGTACCTATTTGCACTGTTTTATAAATTATTGATTGATTATTTATTCATTGGGTACAGTGAGCACGGTTTAAATTTCTGGTTACTATGGAAGGCTGAAATACGCTGCAGCTGGATAAGGCTGAACATTGTCGTCAAAGGATCTGCTCAACAGCCAAGCAACTAACATTTTCAGACAGTAACCAGCAATGGCAGCTTCCATATTTTCACCAGTACAGGTTGTCCTCCAGGATGTTTATATGCTGTACAACCTCCACCACTGAGATTTCACAATACAATCTGGTATGAGCTGTAAACCTAACAGACAAGTGTTTACATTAAAAAGGAAGCAATGGAAAGGAGGATGGTGCTTAATCATTTCCCATAGGCAAAGAAGCCTTTCACTTGCTCGCTGTTCTTTTCCTGAGCTCGTGCAGATGTTTTGAAGGAGCTAAAAGACATGTAGTCTGTTTCCGTGTAAGGAAATTACCATCTATGCTATACATACAACCCCATCTGCCTCGTCATAGTGAGTCCATCAACAATCAGAGCTATTTGCAGGCATAACTATAGAAGAGAAAATAGCAGTAATGCAGTTTACTCTGCTTTGATGGCTGTTAGGGCTGGCAACAAGTACATTACAAAGCTTGAGGCATTTACCTTAGAACATGAGAGCTGAACAAGTTGGTTTTGACATTCACTATATGGCAAAAAGTTTGTGCACACCTGACAATCATATAGGAGCCTACTGGACATTCCATTCCAAAGCCATGGGCATTTTAATGGAGTTGTCCCCTCCGCAGCTTTAATTCTCCTTTCCTCTTTTGAGAAGGCTTTCAACAAGATTTTGGAGTGTTTATGGGAATGTGGACCCATGTAGCCAAAATAGCATTGGTGAGTTCAGCTGATTATTATTTATTGTTATTATACAGGATTTAAATAGTATCAACAGTTTGTGCAGTGCTTTACAACCTTAGGGCAAACAGTACAGTTACAATACAATTTAATACAGGAAAAATCAGAGGGCACTGCTCATTAGAGCTTACAATCTAGAAGGCAGGGTCAAGTGATACAAAAGGTAATAACTGTGGGGGATGAGCTGATGGAGAAAATAAAAGTATAGTTGTTAGGTGGAGGAAGGATAGGCTTCCCTGAAGAGCAAATTTTTCAGGGATCACCAAAAAGTGGATAGAGTCGGACAGATTGGGGTAGGGAATTCCAAAAGGATGGAAGGGGCTTGGGAGAAGTCCTGGAGGAGAGTATGAGAGGAGATGACAAGGAACCTAGAGGTCTTGGGGGGAACGAAGAGGACAATTTGGTTAGTATTTTGAGAATAGATTAGTGATGTAGCTGGGTGCTGAGTTGTGGATGTTAGTATTTTTAATTTAATTGAAAATGAGGAGGAAGTTGCAGTAGTTGAGGCCAGAGATGACCAGGGAGTGAATTAGGAGCTTTGTGGTGTCATTGGTTAGGAAGGGACATATTATGGAGATGTTGTGGTGGTTGAGGCGGCAAGCTTTGGAAGCTATTGGACGAGCGGCCGATAGGAGAGGTCAGAGTTCAGGATAACACCCAGCACCCTGGCATGCGGGATGGGTTCATGGTTGTGCCATTTCTCTTGACAGAGAAGTCAGGGGAAGAGGGACGTGGGGGAGGAAATATTGATGTTGGATATGAAGACCTGACTCATAATTGGCATTCCCGTTTATCCCAACAGTGGTCAGTACAGTTGAGATTAGGGTTCTGTGCAGGCCACTTGACATTCTCCACACAAAACCATATTTTTTTGGAGCTGGCTTTGTATGAAGGGGCAGAGTCATTCTGGAACAGAACGGAGCCTTCCCTCAGGACTATTACTACAAGGTTGCAAGCAAACAATTTGACAATATGTCTTTATATCCTGTAGCACAGTGGTTCTCAACTCCTGTCCTCGGAACCCACCAACAGGCCAGATTTGAAGTATTACCTTGGGGAGATGCAGACTAGAATACTGCAATCACTGAGCAGCAAATTATATCACCTGTGATGTATTTCAGTTATCCTGCAAACCTGGCCTGTTAAGCCTCGTACACATGGGACGACGATCGTACGTACGATCGTCGCAAATCGTATGCTGCATAATGTAACTTGCATACTGACTGCATTACATGATCGTACGAGCACAGAAAGAACGTTCAGGTGCATGTAATTAGCATCCGGCCGTTCCTGACTTCGGAGCATGCGTGTTTTGCACAATACAACTTGTTGTACCAACTGCTCTGTACACACGATACAACAGTCGTATGAGCGCTTGTTGTTTTCTAGTTTGCTCATACAACTCCCTTGTACGACCGTCGTATGTTCTGCTGTTCTAATCGCGCATACGAACGATCGATATCACATACAATGGTCGTTAGTACGACCTGTTGTATACGATTGTTGTCCCGTGTGTACGAGGCTTTAGTGGGTCCTGAGGACAGGAGTTGAGAACCACTGCTGTAGCATGAACGGTCCCTTACACTGGAAGCACCTGAATGCAAATTGAAGGGATGTCTACATACTTTTCTTGAGGTAATTGTAGCCGTATTAGTGCAATTGTGCCAGAGAAAATTGAGTACTGTCCGTGATACTTTTTTTATTTGCACTAACATACAATTTTTCAGGACAAGCTTTCGGGGTATCTCCCCTTCTTCAAGGTCCAAGCAGTACTGCTTGGACCTTGAAGAAGGGGAGATACCCCCGAAAAATTGTATGTTAGTGCAAATAAAAAAAGTATCACAGACAGTACTCTACATACTTTTCGAAATTTAGATGTGATGATCATGTGTTCACAGACTTTGGCCATATAGTGTACTCGCAGATCTTCTCAACTACTCAACACATTTCTTAAAGTATGATTCAGGCTGGGTTGACACTGAGCGACGGAGGGGTCTGGTGCATCCCAGTTCACTGAATTTGGACCTGAAACAAATCAGAAGACGCACAGGCACAGGACTCCTGTGCAATTTGCACCGGAGCCGCTCCGGGGATGCATGAACTAGCTCCATAGAGAGCCAGTCACAATCTCCTGACATGAATTTGCAACAGTATGAACCCAGCCTTAGACTTATAAATGGATCTTTTATTCAGGGTGTTCAGCTCTGCTCGTCAAATTGATTCTGCTGTAACAGTTCTTCCGTGAACATCACTTCACCTCTAAAGCGAGCGGAAATTCTAGTCCATACATGTCAGAAGAATGTAAGAGACTTTAGTTGGAGCCCACCATAGAATGTTCCAGTCCATGTCAGCGCCATGTGTACACAATCCCCATTCCTAACAGAGGGGAAAGAGCTCCTCATTTTCAAAGTGAGATACCATCAATGTCTTCCTTTTTTTCCTCAGTACAGGTTTTAGCTCACATATTTTGACCAAATTTTGTCTTTTTTTTTTTTTTTTTTACACAAGTCTTCAATAGAAGATTTTCTGGTGCTATTTAATCACTTGACCTCCGGAAGATTTACCCCCCTTTCATGACCAGGCAATTTTTTGCTATACAGCACTGCGCTATTTTAGCTGACTAATCACAGCACAAGTGGCACGCCCCCTACCTGGAAGAGCAGAATCACATATATACACGTGATTCCGCCCAGCCGGCCCGCACTGTCGCAATAGATGTACAGTGTGCGGTCAACAAGTGGTTATTCAGTATAGAATCTCGTGACAATAAATAAGCTGATAAGGGGTGGCTATTTGTTGATAATGGAAGGGGATGGGGAAATTGTGTGGTTAACCACTGTACAGGATACAACCACCGCCGCTTTTAGACACAGGACTACTGGTAAACCCAGCCTTGGCCATATTTAATAAGGCCAAACCAAGAGCTACAAAGTAACCCATGTTAACCAGATCAAAGCAAATTCTGATTGGTTGCTGTAGGTAAACTATACATTGCGATTACACTGCTCTATTGAATAAGACCTGTAAGTCAGAGGAAAAATCTTGGAGGGTAATAAATGGAAGAGATCAGCAAATATAACCATGCATGCAATGCTTATAATGCAATTACTGATTTGAATCATGACCAGGAAATTTGTAGCCAATCATCACTCGGGTAAAGCAACAGAATTAGCAACTCAGTGTGACTTTTAGGCCTCATGCACACAGGACATTTTTTGACTGTTTTACAGCAGCTATTTTTAGCTGCAGACGTTTTTTTTCTACAGTCAATAAACCCGCCATCATGTTATCCTAGGTGTTCTTGCACACATAGGCTTATATCGGCATTGACGTTTTTGAGCTGTAAAAAAACCCCCAAGACCTGAGGGTTTTTTTGGACGTTGTTCAGCTGTAAAAAAGTTCAAATGCTTAAAAACGTCAATCCCCAACGTTTTTGGACATTTTAGACCAAATGGAAAAAAAAACCCGCTGGCCCTTTAAAACACAAAAAAAATGCTGGTAAAAGCTAAAAACATCCCTGATAAGCTAATGACGTTTTTAGCCTTCATGCACACAGGACATTTTTTGAGTGTTTTACAGCAGCTGTTTTTAGCTGCAGCAATTTTTTACAAAGTCAAACTCTCCATGTTATCCTATGTGTTCATGCACACATAGGCTGTTATCAACTGTTTTTGGCAGGGACGTTTTTGAGCTGTAAAAAAACCCAAGCAGATGTTTTTCAGCTGTAAAAACGCAGCTAAAACACCGGTCCCCAACGTTTTTGGACATTTTAGATCAATTGAGAAAAAAAAACAAACAAAAAACCCCAAACCGCTGGCCCTTTAAAAATGCAAAAAAAACAAAACAAAAACCGCCGGTAATATAACGCTAATAAAAGCTCAAAAAAAAATGGAGTTACTTACTGGTAACGTCCTTTCCAGTAGTCTTTCAGGACAGGCACCTCTGAGAGACCTTGGTTCCTCCTTCCTCAGGAAACACCGCCCCTTCACACAGGCTTTTAACCTCACCGCCCCACTGGCCCTTCAGTTCTCTAAGAGTTCTTCCGGCCAGCTGGGGAGACACAAGAACAACGTTATTTAAGACATTCCTTACCTGTCAGCTGTTCACCATGCCTTCTCTGGGTGGGTTACGGTGCTGTCCTGAAAGACTACTGGAAAGAACGTTACCAGTAAGTAACTCCATTTTCCCCCTATCGTCTTTCAGGACAGGCACTTTGAGAGGATAATCGAGTACTATACCTTAGGGGGGGACAACTGCCTGCAAAACCTTGCACCCAAAGGCCTGGTCCTTCGCTGACAGTAAATCCAGCCTGTAGTGCTTCACAAACATGGCAAAGCTTGTCCATGTAGCCGCCCTACAGATCTGCTCCGGGGAAGCACCAGCCCACTCTGCCTGGGATGTTGCCATGGCCCTAGTGCAGGGCTGGTGCAAGGATTTTTGACACCCTAGGCGAAACCTCATTTTGCCGCCCCCATTGGCTCCACCCCTGACTCCACCCCCTTCCGCTGCCCAACCTGATCAGCGCCAATGAATTGCAGCCTGATCAGCACCAATCAAAAGCAGCCTCACCAGCGCCCATCAAATACAGCTTCACCAGCGCCAATCAATACAGCCTCACCTGTGCCCATCAAATACAGCTTCACCTGTGCCCATCAAATACAGCCTCACGGGGGGTGGGGACGGAGGGGGGGTATTTGGCAGATCAGTCACTATTTCTATATACATTTACAAATGGCATGTGATAATACAATCTCATTATCTCAGTCAGACAGTGTCAGTTTTTACATGAATCAATACAGAGCAGCCAGTGACAGATCAACAGTGGCCAGGCGCCCCTAGGCGGCAGTGCGCCCTAGGCGGCCGCCTACTCCGCCTAATGGTAGAGCCGGCCCTGCCCTAGTGGAATGTGCCCGAATTCCCCCCGGAGGCTCCAATCCCCCCAGCACATACGAGTGATGGCCAGTCTCAGCCACCTAGCTATAGTTAGTCTAGAAGCCTTGGAACCCTTCCTGGGCCCTGAAAATAAAATAAAAAGGGAATCACTATTCCTGTCCTGACTAGTGCTGTCCAAGTACTGTAGGAAGCACCTTCTAACGTCTAAATTATGAAACATCTGTTCCTGTTCCCTCACAGGATCAGAGCAAAATGATGCTAACACAATCTCCTGACTTCTGTGAAACCCTGAAGCCACCTTCGGCAAAAGGCCAGATCAGTCTTAAGGACTAGACGATCCAGAAAAATCTGGAGGAAAGGAGCTCTGATGGATAGTGCCTCTAGCTCGCTTACCCTCCTTGCTGTGGTTATGGCCACCAAGAAAACTGTCTTGATGGTTAACCATTTCAACGATATTGTCCCAAGTGGTTCAAAGGGATCCTTCGTGAGGACCTTTAATACTAAGGACAAATCCCATATTGGAAAAGGAGTATCCTTTATCGGTCTACTCCTTTTTAGTGACTTGAAAAATCGCACCACCCAGGGGTCTGAAGCTAGCGATCTTTCAAAGTAGATGCTCAGAGCCGAGACCTGGCTCTTCGGGGTGCTACTGGCTAAACCTCTGTCTGCTCCCACCTGAAGAAACTCCAGGACTGATACCTGGCTACATACTTCAAAAGAATTCTCCTCGCACCACCTATTAAACTTCCTCCAGGTTTTATAGTAGATGGCACGGGTGTCCTCTTTCCTGCAATTTAACAGGGTTATTATGAGTTTTTCTGAGAGCCCTTTGTCCCTTAGGATTTTCTCTTCAGAAGCCAGGCTGCCAGTTGCCACCGATCTACCCTGGGACAGCGTACCGGGCCCTGCATCAACAGATCCTCCCAAGAGTCGTGTTCTCTTCCCCAAAGTTTTCTTAGAACTGCTGGTAGGAGTACTGGCGGGGGGGGGGGCGTTTTCTTTTGACGCAAAGAGGTCTATGCACAGTGTTCCCCACTTCCTGACTATCAGGCCGGAAACCTCTGAATTTAATTCCCAGTCTCCCTCCCTCAGCGTCCTCCTGCTGAGGAAGTCCGCCACATCGTTCAGTTCTCCCTTTAGGTGAACCGCCGAGAAGGAACAAACATTGGTTTCTGCCCACTTGAGGATGCCTTCCGTTAACTGCCACAAGGACCTGCTCCTGGTCCCGTCTTGTTTGTTGACGTACGCCACCACTGAAGCATTGTCTGACCTTATCTGTATATGCTGCCCCCCAAGTTCTTGTTGGAAAGCTTGGATCGCTAACTCCACCTCCCGGAGTTCTCGCCAATTCGAGGACCTGTTTACGTCCTCTTCTCCCCAGGTGCCCTGCGCCGGCCTGGAGCCCAGATGTGCTCCCCAACCTGACCCACTTGCGTCGTTCGTGGTAACTCTTGTGGCCAACAGAGTCCATTGAAGACCTAGGGACAGATTGGCCACCGACCTCCACTAGTGTAAGGTTGCCTTTACCTGCTCCGGGATCTGCACTGGGGAGTCCAGAGACTCCCGGCTGCGGTCCCATACTTCCAGAAGAAAGAGTTGCAGTGGGCAGAAATGCAAACCTGCCCACTGAACAGCAGGGATTGCTGCTGTTAAGAGGCCCAATGCTGCCATGGCTTTCGGAATAGAGACCTGAGCCCCCTTCTGTAGGGCCTCCATGGCCCGTCTATTTTTTGGATTTTCTCCTGCGGGAGGAACACCTTCCTCTCCTTGTAATCCAAAATGTAGCCCAGGAAGGTAATTCTCTGGGAGGGAATCAGACTTGACTTCGCTAAATTTAGGAGCCACCCTAGCTCCTCCAGGATGGCCCTTGCGAACCGTAGGTCCTGAGACAGTTTTTCTGGGGAGGCGGCAAAGAGGAGCAAATCGTCCAGATATGCTATGACTGCCAACCCTTTTAATCTCAACACTGCAAAGGCTTCTGCCATCACCTTGGTGAAGATACAGGGGGAGGAGGATAGCCCGAAAGGCAGAGCCCTGTATTGCAGGTGGATTACCCCCTCTGCAGTTCTTATTGCCAACCTTAGATACTTTTGGCAATCTTCTGCGATTGGAATGTGCAAGTACGAATCTTGCAGGTCTATGGAGGCCATGAAGCAGTTCGGAGGCAAGAGTGCTTTTACCGAGTAGATTGAGTCCATGCGGAACTTCTTGTAACGCACTGACACATTCAGGGGTTTCAGGTTCAGGATCAATCTGAACTTCCCTGATGGTTTCCGAACCACGAACACGTGGGAGTAAAACCCCTCTCCAATCTCTGCTTGCGGTACCTGCCCCACAACTTGCTGTTCCTCCAATTCTTTTAGGGATGTTAGCAGGGCTTTTTACTGCACACTTCGGGAGATTTGTCACCAACAGCCTTTGTGGAGGTGTTCTGGAAAATTCCACCCGGTAACCCCTTCAAACTATCCCCAGTATGAATGGGTTGGTGGATATCTCCTCCCACTGTGGGAGGAAGGCCCCCAATCTTCCCCCCACCGTGGTGCCCCCGTCACTGCGTCTTTTGGGGCTGTTCAGGAGGGCGAAAAATCGCCCCACCCTGACCTTTGCCCCTTTTCCAGGGTCTTTTCTTTTCCCCGGACTGGGTAGTCCCTGCCTTCTTTTGGTAACAAAACAGTTTCCTCGGGATCTCCCCTGCTTTCTTCTTTGCCGGAAAAGCCTTTTTTCTGTTGGCCGTTTGGTCCAAGACTGTTTGTAACTCAGGCCCGAACAAGCGATCTCCTGAAAAAGGGATCCCACACAGTTTGGCCTTAGACGCAATGTCTCCCTGCCACGTTTTCAGCCATAAGGCCCTTCTGGCTGAATTGGTCAGTGCTGAGGTTCGTGCAGACATACGCTCAGCTTCCGCTGAAGCGTCTGCAATGTATGTGATCCCCTTCTGCAGCATAGGAAAGGATTTTAAGATTGTTTCCTTCGGGGTGCCCACTTCTATGTGGGCCTTTATTTGTGTCAGCCAGTGCTCCATGTTACGCGCTACCACTGTAGTTGCCATGGAGGGTTTAAGATTGGTGAGTGAAGAATCCCACGCTTTCTTTAACAGGCCTTCCGCCCGTTTATCCATGGGATTCCAAAAGGGTCCCCATATCCTCTAAGGTTAAGTCTATACGCTTTGAGACTTGTGAAAACGCTGCGCCCAGCTTAGGGGTTTTGTTCCATACCAGCGTCTCCTCCTCTGCGAAAGGAAAGCGTCTTTTCAACGCCCTGGAAAAGAAGGGTTTCCTCTCCGGATCCTTCCATTCCTTCCTGATGGTTTCCACCAGTGCATCATGGACTGGAAAGACCTTCCTTTTTGGCTCACTAAGATCCTCATACATTTGGTCATGGAGTGACAGCGTCCTTTCCTTCTGGATCCCCAAGGTAGTGTGAATGAAACCCAAGAGTTCATCCACCTCTAGAGAGAGCTTGTACCTGGAGCGTGGAAACTCGCCATCCCCTCTCCTGACTCCTGCTGTGAGCCAGAGCTGGCACTGTCCGGCTCCTCTGGGACACCCTTGGGATCTCCCCCTCCAGTAGAATCTGTCGGGACAGGTGTGACCCCCTGCTGTGTTGGCATAGGGGCCCCTGGAACCCTAGGCAACTGTAAACTTGAAAACAAAGGCTGAAAGGATTGGAAGGTGCTGGAGAGTTCTTTGACGGACGCCGCCAGGTCCGCACTTTGCTCCCCCGTTTGTTCCTTCACTAACGCCTCAATGCACACTTTACACAGTGCCTTTGACCAGGCCTCCCCCAGAGAATTCCTACAAGATGGGCATTTCCTCCTAGAGCCATGCTCCTCCTTAGTAGGACGGTTCTTGTCTGAGGACTTGCCCTGTAAAACAAAAGCCGAGGGGCACAGGGATCAGCTAAGCACCTTCCATTCGGTCCACCCGTGACACCACACACAGATACTAGGGGGTAGTGAGAGAGTGCCCAACCTAGAAACCGACCACCAGGGTCCCAGGTTCACCCCCTCCCCATATATGGGGGGGAAGGGACCCTTGTGGAGCTTACAGGGTATCTTCAAAGGACAGGACAAAACCACCCCTGGGTTCCTCCTTACCTTTGAGTGGCTGGTGCTCGGCTCCCCTGACACAGCCTGTGAAGCCTCTGACATTGTGCTGAGCCTGTTGCGCTGTCTCTGCTGTCACCACAGTCTGCAGCGTCCCCAGCACACCAGCCTGACGCTGTGGGTTCCTTTTCCGTCCTTGCGACCGGTACCGGAAGCCGCGAACGAACGGAAGTGCCCACCCCTTTCGCCGGAACGAACGTCACCCGCTCTCCGATCCGGCCAGCTCCATGCCGACTGGAAACACCTCCAGGAAGGGGGACGGACACCCCGTTGTGCCCTCTCCAGGCACTGCACTAAAAAGGTACCCACCCTGCAACTGCACCCCCTCGCCAGAGGCCGTTCCAGGTGCGAACTAGCGCTGCCTTGCAGGGCACCCTAGCCCCCTCCGCAGCCTAGCATTCTCTGCTGCACCGCAGCCTGCCCAGGTATGAGAGCCTTGCTCCCCTCCTCAGGACACAGACCGGCCCAGCCTCACCTGCTGTATGGCCCTTCGATTCCTGGCGATGTCTCCCCACCGGAGGAAACACCAAAACTGAAGGTCGTCCACTCCGACCCGGCCAGACACAGGACTCCTCCCCTCGTTCCGAGAGTATGGACCCGTCCGACGCCACGTCGTCTCTTACGATCCGACGCCTCCCCCGATCCCACGGGACGTTCCGTCGCGATCAAGCGTGGACCTTGCCGGAGACCGCTCCCCCACGTCAACGTCCCACCCATGGAAAAATCACGTCACGGACCTCTCCCGTGTTGCCCCACAGGCAGGGGGAAGGACCTCCACAAAGGTCAGCCGTACCTCGACCGGCCTAGCCTCTCGCCCACTGCAAGCAAGGCCGCTTTCCCCACCCGTGAAGGCAAGCAAG
>BLSH010447280.1:276250-295175 GCA_018402905.1 Glandirana rugosa | reverse complement strand
ATTTGATTTTTTTATTTTTATCAAATGTATTTTCATAAAATGCTTTTGAGTAAAAATCTAAGGATCGTTTTCCATTTAAGATAAATTATTAATTTAGTTTATACAAGCTCTGCAAGCTGAGATAACATGCACTGCATTGATGCATTCACACAATGTCACAGTAACTATGAGATAAAACAAAGTTCGGGAATATTCCTTTATCCCATTGTTTTGCAAATCTATGTACACTACAAACTGTATGATTGAATTGGTTCTGATATCGCTGTTTTACTAACCTGACAGCTTATTCAAAATAGGAAACTTTCATTTTGTTTGTAAATATTAAAAACTCTTAGGCTCGGTTCACACAGGGGCGACTTGCGATCTGACTTAAGTCGCCCCAGGTCGCTTGACACAAGAAATCCCATTGAAGTGAATGAGAGCCATCTTTATGTACTCTACTGAAGTTGCTCTGACTTCAAGGCGACTTCGGAAGAGATTCCTGTACTACTTGGAGGCGACTTATATCCGACTTGTGCCCATAGAATTCAATGGAAGTCGCCTCCAAGTCGGATCCCCCATCTAAACAGAAGCGACTTCACAGTGAAAAGAATAGAATGTATTTTAGGGCAACTCCCTCCCTCCCTTCTCTGATTGGCCACAGCAAAGTCGCCTGGCATGAAGTCGTGTTGTAAGTCGCACTCCAAGTTGCCCAAAGTCGTGCCGAAGTTGCTTTCAAATCGCCTAGCAAAGTCGCCCTGCAAGTCGGATCGCTCCTGTGTGAACTGGCCCTAACTACCAGAAAGAATAAGTTCTTACATTTAAAGAGCACCTGTCATTTCAGATCCATCAAGGCAGCGCCTGTTAGCGGGCATCCACTCACCTGCTGCCGCCGCGCCCCTCACCTTGTTGTGTCACTGCCACATCACCAGCTGTCCCATTAAAGTGAATGGGACTGTCAGTGAGTCAACAGCAGGTCAGAGATGACAGTTGCTCTTTAAAAATTATGATTTAAGCCGAGAGGATTTAAATCAAGCCTTTTTTTACTAGTGATTTAAAGTAGAACTATGGTCAAAATGAAGAAATCAATATGTTTTGCACCTATACAGTCTGTTAAACATATCACTGATTGTTTTGCAAAAAGCAGTAAGTATGGTGTGATCTGTACCATGTGCACTTCCTTTAGTGAAGTGACAACTTTAGGTCCTGGTTTTTCGAATTGCCTGTGTTGAACAGCACACATGTTGTCCCCATTTGCGACTATCTCTCTGCAGAAACGTCCTGACATCACTGGGGGAGGGACTCCTATATCCATGGAAATCTCAGCCATTCATTCAACATACAAGTCCAGATTAGGCTCCGCCCACAATTGGCCTGTGAAGCCCCTCACCCTCCCATGTCCCACCTTTGCCTGCCCACTGCTCTGTCTCTATACAGTCAGCTCCTAGGTTTGATTTTGTTCTGCCAGTTTACAAATTAGCAGAGGAGAAACACATAGATTAATAGATGGATCTGTGTGCAAATGAACCTGTAATGACTTCCACTGTCTTACATAACACACCCAGCTATTGACTGGCAGATGGGTGTGTGTTATGTAAAATAGACTTGGCACCATAGAAACCTAGAGGACTGGGGGGAGAGACAAACCACTTCACTGAAAGGAAATGCCATCTGACCTCTGCTCCGCTCTACTCCTCCCACCATCTCTAGCAGTGTATTGCAAAGAAGAAAAGAATGAGAGATTACAGATCACACTTGTAGCTACATGGTAGAAAATAATCAACCCAGTTATTATGTTTATTACCATGTGTAACTTTCAGGTCTTTATATGAGGATTTACTAAAATATGTATGTTGCCTTTAGTAGAACTTGAAATCATGATTTAAAGCGACTTGATTTAAATCAAATCCACCCTGCTGGGGATCCATTACCAAATGTGTCTAGTGCAGTGGTCTCCAAACTGCTGCCCTTTGCTTTCCTTTTTCCGGCCCTTGGGGCACTATTCCTTTTACTGACACCAACAATAGGGTCATACTTCTTGCCGACAGGGCACTGCTCCTCCCGACGCCAACGATTGGGCACTTTTCCTTCCACTGACGCCAATGATGGGGTAGTATTCCTCCCACTAAAGATGTGGCATTGTTTACTCCCACTGACACCAGGACATGTTCTATTCCCAATGGCCACAGGTCAGCCCCTCTAAAGTCTGAAGGACAGTAAACTGGCCCCTTGTTAAAGTTTAGAGACCCCCAGGTCTAGGAGGATCAAATGGCAGTCGGGTGTAAACAGAGAGGTGGGTCTGTTTACATCCACCCGCCCATAGAGGACAGCAGGCTGTGTGTGTCCACTCTGCAGAAGCGGAGCCACATGTGCCGTATACAGCAGCCAATACAAGTGAATGGCTGTAAGCGCCTGTATTGGGGTAAATACTGATTGCTTCCGCATACACTTACCTGCACATGTGCATACAGCCTTCTCTCTAAACACAAAAAAGCCATGCTGAGGCAAAAAACGCCATAGTTGCATAAATAGTGACACAGAACTAATCAGTTTTACCCAAGCACAACCATTCATTTGCATTGAAAGCTGCATTTGGCTCCCTGGGCAAAGGAAATAGAATTTTTTGATTTACCGTAAAATCCTTTTCTCTGAGTTCATTGACAGACGCAGCCTCTTATTCATGACACGTGGGGTTTATGCACCTTTTACCAGGAGTAGACTAGGCAGAACGAAGTTCAGAAAAGCAAAGCTGGCCCCTCCCAGGGGGCCATCCTCACTCAGCCCTGCATAGCATATCAGTTTGTAACAAGCCATACAAACACAACACAGAGGGGTGGGTGCTGCGTCTGTCATTGAACTCAGAGAAAAGGATTTTATGGTAAGTCAAAAAATCCTATTTTCTCTTACGTTCACTGACAGACCCAGCATCTTATTCATGACACGTGGGGACGTCCCAAAGCAGTGTCAAACAAAGAGGGGTGGGTAAATAATAACAACTGTACCCAACAGAATGAGCTCGGGAGGCGCCAGCCACGCCTACACCGCCGCCTGTAAAACTTTGCTGCCAAAAGCAGCATCCGCGAATGCTGACACATCAATTTTGTAAAACTTAAAAGTGTGCACCGAGGTCCAAGTAGCCACCTTGCACACCTGAGACACCGATGTTTGGTGTCAAAGCCCAGGAAGTGCTAATCACCCTGGTAGAATGAGCCGTGACCGGAAAAGGGGGTTCTTGGCCCCAACAGCATACGCATGGATCACAGTCTGACTGATCCACGTGATACAGTGGCCAACGAAGCCACCAAACCTTTGCACGGCCCTTCCGTCAGCACAAATAGCGTATCCGACCCCCGAAAAGGAGCCGTAGCTGCCAAATACACCCGCAAGGCCCTCACTATGTCCAAGGAATGCAGAGCAATCTCCTTAGGATTAGACGGGCGCGGATACAAGGAAGGGAGGACAATGTCCTCATTGATATGAAACGAGGAAATCACCTTCGATAGAAACGAAGGGGAAAGACGCAGCACCGCCTTATCCCTATGTAGGACCAAATAGGGAGACCTACACGACAAGGCCGCCAATTCAGACACCCGCCTCGCGGATGTACTGGCCACCAAAAAAGCGACCTTTTGAGACAGCAGTTGTAAGGGAATATTCCTGATCTGCTCATATGGCGGTTTCTGCAGCACAGAAAGTACCAAGTTCAGATCCCATGGTGCCAGGGGCGACCGTACCTGAGGAGCCACATGACGTACGCCCTATACAAATGTACAAATCAAAAGAATGTTTCGCCAAAGGACACTGAAAAAGAATTGCCAGAGCAGAAATCTGACCTTTGAGAGTGCTCAAAGCCAACTTTTGATCCAGGCCTTGTTGAAGAAAAGCCAGCACCCGAGATACCGAAAAAGAACGAGGGTTCCCGCCTCACACCAGGCAATATAGACTTTCCAGGTGCGATGATAGATCTTGCGCGAAGTGCACTTGCGCGCCTTAAGCATGGTGGGGATCACTGACTCAGAGACCCCACTGTCCCTCAGTACCTGGGACTCAATAGCCATGCCGTCAAAGCCAGCGATGGTAAAGCAGGGTGCAAGATGGGACCCAGCTAAGTAGATCTTCGAAGCGGGAGCCGTCAGGGAACATCTGTTTACCATCCGCACCAGGGACGCCGAGGCCAATCCGGAGCCGCCAGGATTGTCGGGATTCCCTCCACTTCTATCCTGCGCAGTAACAGCGGTAGAAGTTTGAGAGGAGGAAAGGCATACATGAGCCTGTACCGGGACCATGGGGCCACCAACGGATCCCTTGACCTGCACACGAAGGTCTTCACCTTGTGATTGAATCTGGACACCAGGAGATCAGCATCTGGCGTGCCCCACCTTTTGCAAATCTGGCGAAACACATTCTCCCTGGTCCAGCGTTTGGCGACCGAGAAAGTCCGCCTTCCAATTTTCTACGCCCGTAATGTAGATGGCGGAGAGAGCTGGCATGTGAAGTTCTGCCCACCTTAGAATGTGGGCTGCTTCTGCCGAGCTCCTTGTTCCGCCTTGATGGTTCACGTACGCCACCACCGTGGCGTTGTCCGACTGAACCCGAAAAGGTAGGTCACGCAGCCTTGTTGACCAGTGGGAGAGACAGAGCCTGATCACCCTCAGCTCCAACACATTGATCGGAAGACGAGATTCCTGCGCAGACCAACGGCCCTGAGCCAAAAGTTGCCCTAGGACCCCTCCCCAGCCCGAAAGGCTGGCATCCGTCGTGACTATCGACCACTCCAGGGGAAGGAACGACTTCCCCAAATTCAGTGCCGGGGCCCGAAGCCACCAGGTCAACGACCCCCTGGTCTGATGATCCAGCTGGATCAGCAGATCCAGGAGACCAGGGAGGCCTGTCCCACTGCAGCAGTATCGCTCGCTGCAGGAGCTGTGTGTGACTCTGGGCGTACGGTATTGCCTCAAAAGTCGAGACCATGAGCCCCAACACCCGCATGCAGAAATGTAAGGCGGACTACCGCCGTGACAACAGGGTTCGCACCGCTGCTTGTAGCGTCAGCAACTTGGCCGGAGGTAGAAATACCTTCGCCTGCTCCGTGTCCAATATCAGGCCCAGATATTCCAGGCGACAGGTCGGGGTCAATGTCGACTTCTGCAGATTGATTAGCCAAACGACGTCCCACAGTGAGGTCAGGGTGATAGCAACATTGCCCTCCAGAGCCGGAGCGGACTCCGCTCGCAGGAGAAGATCGTCCAGGTATGCTACCACAGCAATGACTGTCTCAGCAGAGCCAGTACCGGGGCCAGGATCTTAGTGAAGACCCGCGGAGTTGAGACCAGACCAAACGGGAGAGCCACAAATTGATAATGGAGGACCCCTACAGCAAAGCGCAGGAAGCGCTGGTGTCGGACACTAATGGGAACGTGAAGATACGCGTCCCTGATGTCCAGGGACGCCAGAAAATCCCCCTGGTGCAGGGCGGCCACGACCGAACGGACTGACTCCATCCTGAATTTGCGTGCCTTCACAAAGTGATTAAGCACTTTCAAGTCCAGAACCGGCCTGAGCCCTCTCCCTTCTTTGGCACCACAAAGAGGTTCGAGTAGAAGCCGCGGAATCTTTCCGACAGAGGAACTGGCACGATGACCCCCTGTTTGGACAGCATCTGGACAGCCTCTAACAGAGCTTGCCAACTCCCCAGAGGGAGTCTTAAATTTGATGTAAAGAACCTGTCCGGGGGGCGAGTACTGAACTCTATATTGTACCTGGAGGACACCACCTCCGGCACCCACTGCTCAGAGATGCGAGTGGCCCACCGGTCCGTGAACCCCAGAAGCCGCCCCCCCCCCACCCTAAAGACAGGTGGGGGCAACCCATCATGCAGAGGAGGACTTTTCCTCAGTCTTTTCTGGCTTACACTGCCAGGGCCGCTTACCGGTCCCAGAGGCAGTCTTGCCAGGCCGGGGGCCCTTGCCCGCAGAACCGGGCGCACGAAAAAAATGCTTCTGGCCAGAGGCCCCTGCTTGCGGGTTCCGGGAGAAATGTACTCTTCCCCCCCGGTGAAATCCTTAATGATTTCATCCAACTGGGCCCCAAAAAGCCGACCACCCTGAAAGGGCAGGTCGGTGAGGCCCTTCTTAGACGCGTGGTCACCCGACCAGCGCCGCAGCCACAGCAGGCGTCTAATAATGATCGCAAAAACAGACATTATCCTCTTCCCCATCTGATGGCTCCAGGTCCCCGTCCGAGAGCTCCACGGGGGTCCCTGTGACCACAGAGCCCCCTTCCGGCTCAGAGTCCTCCTCCGAAGATTGAGGAGGGGGCGGATGCTTCTTGGCGCCTCCCTACCCCAGCTCAGTTCCCCCCGGGCGAAAATTGTTTCTAAAATTGAAGCCAATTGATCCAGGGGAACCAGAGGTCCCAGCGCGGCTTGAGCCTCAGTGGACCCCTCCGGAGAAGCCACTGGCAGTTAAGCCGCCATTGCGCCACCCCCGGGACACTTATGAGGCCTACCGGCCATACGCCCCCACAATGCACCCCGGCACAATGCCCCATAGAACGACCAGGACTGCCCAGTAGGACCCAGCACCACCGCGCTTGATAAGAGGCTGCCCTGCCTGCCAATGCTGATGCTGCCGTCCCAAGCGCTGACCAGGAAGAGAGGAGTGGCGCCAACACACACGTGTTATCTCCCATTCAGGGAGACCAACCAAAAATGGCCGCCAAGCGGCCAATACCACTTCCAAAATGGCCACACGGCTGCGACAAAATGGCGGCCAGCCACGACCCTAGAAAAATGGCGGCCGGCGCTGCCAAAATAGCGGCGATCACCGCGTAGCACAAGGGACCAGTGCGAGCAGGGTGGCGGTAGTTAGAGAAATGTAAGGAAAACAACCGGCACCTGAACCCCCCACTGGAACGGGCAACGGGGGTGAAAGTTATAGCATCTACAAACTATGGGATATATACTGGGATTTTTTATACTAGTGATGGCGGCGATCAGCAAATTATAAACGGAACTGAGATAGTTTGGGGGACAATTTGACACTGACGCTGGGGGGGACTGACTGCCACCACCAATGACAATATTACAGTGACCAGTGCTACAGTAATACTAAATAATATCACTGCAATGACACTGAGCAGGAAAGGGTTAACATCTAGGGCGATCGAGGGGTTAAATGTGAGCCTGACCAGTGTTTGTGTGCCGTGTGTGCTACATTTACTGGGGATCTAGTTGTGGTTAGCAGGGAATGAACAAACGAGATCCCCTGTCACTGAGCACAGCTCTGTGTTTACATTCACAGAGCTGTGTTCGGTGAAGCTCAGAGCCAATCATTGGCTGGGACCTGGTGATTGGCATGTGCTGTGACGAATCACAGCGACGGATTGACTGTGATACCCTAGGTGATGGTAAAATGTAGGGCTGCAACTAACGATTATTTTCATAATTCTCCTTCTGGGGCCCCCCACCCACACTTCTGGCTCCTCCTGCCTTCAGAGTGGCCCTATAGCAAGGTTAAAGGCTTCTGCCCTTGCAATCACTTAGCAATTGTAAAGGTACAAATATTGTTGTTATATTTACCTGCTCTGTATACAGGCGGTCCCCTAGTTACAAACATCCGATTTACAAACGTCTCCTACTTACAAACGGAGGGTGACAACAGGAAGTGAGAGGAAATCTCCCCCTAGCAAGGGAAATTCACTCCTGTAAGAGTTGTTATGGGGAAAAAGGTGTCTCCACTGAATCTTTATCACCAATCCTTGTTTCCACAACAACCCAAAATGTTCAAAATCCAATTCTCATTGGGACAGGAAGTGAGGTGAAATCTTCTGAACAGAAACATAGACAGCAAAACAAACATCACAGGGGTGTTACCCCTTCCCTATGCTATCCAAAATGCTTAAAAAAAATGTGTTTTTTTTTGGCTGGAGCTACACTTAAAAATGTCCCTGTTGCAACTTCCAAACAAATTCAACTTATGAACAAACCTACAGACCCTATCTTGTTTGTAACCCAGGGACCACCTGTAATGGTTTTGCAAAGGGCAACCCAGATCCTCTGTCTTTTTGGGTTCCCCTGCTGGCACTGTGACTGGTGGGTGGGGGGCCCCAGAAGGAGAATTATGAAAATAATCGTTAGTTGCAGCCCTGCATTTTACCATCACCTAGGGCAGTGGTTCTCAACTCCGGTCCTCGGGACCCACTAACAGGCCAGATTTTAAGTATTACCTTGGGGAGATGCAGACTAGAATACTGCAATCACTGAGCAGCAAATGATATCACCTGTGATGTATTTCAGTTATCCTGCAAACCTGGCCTGTTAGTGGGTCCTGAGGAAAGGAGTTGAGAACCACTGGTCTAGAAGAAGAGGGGATGACATTCTGTGCCCCCATCACCCTTCATGTCCCCCCATTTAAACAACTCCCAGACTGCCCCCGGAGACACATGGAGTCGGGGGGGGCGGCTTTCCTGGAGAAAAGTTAAATGTGCACCGTGGGCCCTGCCACCTCAGAGGAGGGCCAATGTACTGCCAGGATATGGGCACAGGTGGGTACGGCCACCCCGCTGATCTTAGGTAAGTAGGAATAAATCAATAGAAAGGGAAAGGCTGTCATTCCTTATTGTGTGCTGGAAATGCTGCCTGCCTGGCTGCCCCCAGTCTCAGGATTTCCATGCAGGGCACCCATAGAGGTCACCACTGGCAGCCCTGAGTGTTCCTCAGTCCAATAACCACAGCAACCAATCAGATTGCACCTTGTACCGGCCTGGCTTTAGCACAGCGAGCTGTGATAGGTTGCTATGCGTTACCACACTATGGACACGACCTCCCCCCGCCGTACACCCTCACCCAGGTGACCCTGAGCCCGCACTGTACCTGTGTGTTGAGGAGCGGGACCGGCTCTGCGGGTCGGCTGAGGGTGGAGCGCTGCCGGCACACGGCTCCGCTCAGGGGCGCCACAGAGCGCCGGGGGAGGGGGCGCAGCGCCGCGCGGACACACACACAGAGGGCACGGGACGCCATGGCTGACAGCGGCCTACCCACACTGCACCGCGGCGAGGACGGGACCAGCGAGACTTCCGGAAGGCGGGAGAGAGCGGCCACAGACCATAGAGAGGAACCTGGAACGAACAGATAGCGGCTCGCCGTTCACCGGCTAAAAACAGAGCGTTAGTGGAACAGAGCCCTTTCTACCACCTCAACAAAGCGTGCCGTATGTGATATTATGAGATACGGGATTGGGAAATCATTCCGCCTTCTTGGCGCACCCCCTTTATTTAACCCCAGCGCCATCTTGGTACACCCAATGAGGACAGAGTGGAAGGTCACGGGTGTCATTGGGCTTGTCACATGGCTCGGCTGTCAGAGAGTATCTTATAGCCTGAGGCTTGATTTGGGTGAATGGTCAGGTTTCCCATAGCAACCAATTATACACCAGCAGTAAGTTATTATAGGGTGTCAGTATTTGGTTGCCATGGGCAACACAAACCCTATCTGGGCTCACACAAGGCCATAACCATACCTGGGGGCGTTGAAAATCGGTATTCCCAATAATGGGGGTGGAGAATGGGCGGGGCTAAGTGTCCCTAAGGAATAAAATGTGTTGCAATTAGTTATGTCATACAAAATATGTGCAGCGGCTTTGAGAGCATGCAAATGGTTTGGAAGCAAATACGCTTTAATAAATTTTGGTGAACACAATCACAATATTATACCAATATTTTTTAGTAAAATATAAAAGATGTCGCTACGCCGAGTAATTAGGTACCCAACATGTCACGCTTTAAAACCACTTCCCGCCCAAGGACGTCGTATGACATCCTAGACATATCAGAATGATGCTACAGGCAGCTGCGGGCATCATTTAGAGATCTTTTTTTTCAGCCATGATTAAGGCCTGATGGCTGAAACGCGTTGGCTTTTTTGACTGTTTTTCACATGCTATAAAACAATGTTTTAGCCGACTTCCATGGCACCAGCCTTTCTCCCTTTTTGCATGGATTACATGGAGGTCTGTAGAGACTTCCCAGGCTGAGTGCTGTGTTCTTGAGTTTAAGAAAAAAAGGGGTAGCCCCTGGAAGTCACACATCTTTTTTTCTTGATCCCTTGCAGGAGCCAGGATGAGCTCCATCCCCTGTGAGCACTCTAACAGCAGCTGCGGATCCACTGTTCACGTACCCCTCTCTACCGAGCTTGAGCGGCACACATACACTTTCCATGTCACATGCTGTGTCCTTGAGGCTCACCAGGCATTACACAGGAGGTAGTAGTTCGGATGCACCTGTTCCAAGCCTGCTCGGGTGCCCCCTTAGCACTGCACATGCTGAGGTGGCACCTGGAGGAAGAGGGAGCAGACAGCACCGGCTGGGGGCCTCCAAAGTGGAGGTAAGTATACCATGTTTATTTTAGCAAAAAAAAGCAAACAAACTTTAATATCACTTGAACTCTTGCAATGGGTCCCTGATTTGACTCTGCTGAAGCTTTCCCACTTCATCACCATCCCTGGCTAGTTAAAAAAAGGCTGCTCTGGTACTTCTTCACACTTCAATACACTGGCCTCTGATAACAGGAGTGGTTGTCCCTTTGTGGCAACTGCTCCCAATTTACCTCTGGCCTTGATCCTCGCTTGCCTCTGCAACAGGAGTGGTCATCCCAGATATTAACTGCTTCTCCTTTACCTCTGGCATCGATCCGGTTCTCCCTCAGGCAGAACATCTGCAATGATCAGGCTCCCCTCGGACTGAGCCTCTACACACATGGCTAGGCCTCAGGCTTCAAGCCTAACCTTCAGCTGCTGCTACACATACAGCCGCCAGGCCGCAGCCTGGGGTAGAAAGAACTCTGATCACCTGACTCTTTCACCTTAAATAGACTATCCCAGCATGCAAAGTAGCTACTCTGATTGGCTGAGAAAATATGTCTATTCATAACCTGAACTCACTGTGATCTTGTCGTTCCAATGCCAAAGGCAGCAGTGCCACCTATTGACAGAAGAAAGAGATGCACCAAATTCAGGCTTAGGGCAAATGTCAGTGGATCACCCTAACAATTAGCCAGGCTAGTTACCACCTAGCAGGACTAAATTTGTGAGCAGCCCTGTTTAGGACCAGGGTGCTACATATATACAGTGGGTATAGAAAAGAATGACCCCCTTTAACCACTTTAAGACCGGGCCTCTTTTTGGAGTTCGGCGGTTACGAGTTAAAATCAGTTTTTTTGCTATAAAATTACTTAGAACCCCCAAACATTATATATGTTTTTTTGTAACTCAACCTGTAACCTGTACAAATGTTTAAACTTCGCCAATGGAGATTTTTAAGTGCCGAAGTTTGTCGCCATTCCACAAGCGGGTGCAATTTCTTCTTCATACATCATGGGGCACAGAGCAGGCTATAAAATCATTACCTCACGGGTTAAACGCCACCTATAGGTGAAGGGACACTGGTAGTTCAAATTGGACAGGAAGTCCTGCCCCTATATAACCCCTCCCATCCTGGGAGCACAAGAGTTTATTCGCCAGTGTCTTGAAGGTGGATGGTCACTTTGACAGCTCTGTGGAGCTTTTATGCTGGTTCCCACACAGTTTCTTTTTAGAATCAGGGACAGCCTTCGCCTGATCCATTTCAAATGGCTATTAAAGCTAATGTATCGCTGCCCTTTTGAGGGTTGCTTAAGAATTCCCCCTTGGTCTCCAACACTCTCCACCACCCCTAACACTCTGGGTTCACTCATATTGCAATGTTATTATTAATTCACAATTATATAGTAATTAAGACCACACCAACTTCTAAGGTCCAGAAGTTTACTTATTTCCAAAAGATAAAACTTTAGTGCAGAAACTCACTTTTTCAAATGCAATAAAAACAGTTAAAGTCACAATGAAAGATCATAAAGTATAAACTTAGACTGAAATACTGTGTTAGATAATGGGGATTTATGAATAAAAATATTCACTTTCCCCTTAAACTTTCTTTAGCAACTCTATCCAATGTACATTATCAATCTTCCCATTGAGCTTAATCAAATATCCTGCAGTCAGAGAAGATACAGAATGAAAGGATATTTACGTGTTGAATCAATATACGTTGATTAATTTTTTAGTTATAATAATGTAGTTATAACTTCTAGGTATATTGATACCACTCAATAGGATGTATACAATCTTAATATAACTCTATAGCAGATCAGTTATATTCTCAAACATAAACCAATAACATTAATGGGCGACTGAATAAATTCTCCTGCTCTGATTCAGAGAGTTCTTTAAGAGAATAAGGTCATGTGAGAAGTAGTGGCTGCAATTATAGTAGTAGTCCTGCTGCAAAGCTCAGTTGATCTTCTGCTGGCTTGGTTAATTAGGAAGGTACCTGAATTACTGTGTTCAATAATCCTTTAGAGAAGACACAAAGGTAACAAACTTCACTGAATTAATGCAAAGCTTTTTTTGGAGATCACTGATTTAAAGGTGATTTGTTATCTAACAGCAAGTCTGTGCGCTTAATGACAATTGTAATCCACAGTATGGGTTAGGCCTGTCTTTCCTTGTATGATATAGACAAATATACACTATAATGTATAGGCTTGCTCACCACCCTGATGGAGGAACACAAAAGCGGTCCGGCTGCTCAGCAGATGCTGAAAGCACTGGAACTGATTATATCTGCTTGCTCTTTGGGAAAAACGACTTCCACTGTACTCCCTACAGCTCTCCCTGATCAATTGCTATAGGCGCTGCTGCTGCCGCTGACTCTGGAACAAATTCAGGTGTTGATATGCTGGTCCCACAGATCACTCACTGGAACTCAATATCCCTGCAGTGTGCTGGGTCACTGTATAAATTCAGCCCACTGGATCACTAGATGTAGGCCGCAATCTGGCTGACAAGGCACACAGGTCTCCGCTGATCGATCATGCTGCCCCAAGAGACTGGAGCTAACCCCTCCCCCTCAATTAAATCGTTTCTCCCACAAAGCATTGTTCCTCCCAAGAGCCTTTACATAAAGCATTGCACACTGGGAAATGGAGTCCTTCCTTTGCAGGGTCCGATGACTAGTTTCCTCTGTGACACTACAGGTCCCACAAGGCAGCATTTCTCACATGACTATTACATTGAACACTCTCAGCACTAGGGGAAAACTTCATAGCATTCATAGGCAATAATGTCTCTATGTTAAAGAAGCACTTTTGGTCTCCTGGCTACACTAAGATAAATGGTACTCGGGCCTCTCTAAGAAGACAGAAGAATTTTGCGAGGTTTTGCCTGTAATGCGACCACACGTGGCGCTGGACCCTGTGTACAGGAAAGCCTGGGATTCCAAACCAAGGTACTCCTGCAGGGTGCTGTACAGGTCCAAGGGAGTGGACCCTCATACTATAGGTACCTGGTCCTTGAAGGTCCGTGAGACAAAGCCCGCCGTGATGGGAGAAGGTTGGGCCTGCGATCTCCTCCAGGCACTGCAGCGGGAATGGTGAGAAATCCCCAACAGGGATATGTACTGAACCCAGCTGGCTTCCTGTTGACATGGAAAATGTTTGTTTAAAATGTTCCTCCCTGTTGCCTGCACTGCCTTTTTTCACCACCAGAGGGCCACAACCAGAAAGGATCTTCTCAGAAGAGTCCCTGCAGTTCCTATGAGCTGGCCACCAGGGGGAGCCTGCGCCAAAACACTTTTTTTTCTTTTCATTGTAAAAGTGAATTGGCGGCCATGGGAGCGTGCATGGCAATCAGTGTGCACGTGTGATCCCCACAGGGATACCAGGAAGCCGCAAGAGGCAGCGATGGAGCTTCTGCAGCATGTGGTGGCAGGCAGACAGTGCTGGGACACAGAACAGGCTAAAATCCTCCTGGGGGCATGTGAGTCTGGTGGTGGGCAGCTGAGTCAGGCTAGGCAGGGAGCTGAGCTTGGGGGAGGTGGGCTAAGCAGTGCATGCGCTAGCAAGCCATGGCTTCCAAGAAGCCCACTGGGGGAGCACCACTTCTTGTGGTAGAACTAGAAGCACAGGTGGTAGCCACAGCCTGTCGGCAGCCTTGCTAGGCTTAGAAACCAGAATTGCTGGTATGATGGCTTCTACCACACAGGGTAACAAGAAGCGTGACAGGTCTCCTTCCCCTAACCCTCCGATTCTGGAGCGAAAATGGGTTAATGAGAAAGAGGAGGTAGCTACAGGGGATCTGGCCAATTCTATTGCAGACACTTCTGCTTCAGAGAATCCTGAGCCAGAGGAATCCCCAAGGACACCTGCCTCTCAATCAAAGAGGATGCTGATCCAGGCACTTATACAGAAGGTACGTGCAGCATTCAGTTTACCTCCAGCAGAGAGTCCTGTGAATGTATATTTCTCCCTTGGGCCATTAAAACCACCACAAGGTGAGCAGGAGTTCTCTTTACACCCACTCCTTGAGAAGATGATATATTCTGACTGGGAGCACCCAGACAGATTGTTTATTCCTCCTAAAAGGTTTTCTGTGAGGTATCCTATAGAGCAGGAATATGCAATTAGCGGACCCCCAGCTGTTGCAGAACTACAAATCCCATGAGGCATAGCAAGACTCTGACAGCCACAAGCATGACACCCAGAGGCATGATGGGACTTTAACCACTTCAGCCCCAGAAGGATTTCCAGCTTTAGGACCGGAGCCCTTTTTGCGATTCGGCGCTGCGTCGCTTTAACTGACAATTGCGCGGTCGTGCGACGTTGTACCCAAACGAAATTTGCGTCCTTTTTTTCCCACAAATAGAGCTTTCTTTTGGTGGTATTTGATCACCTCTGCGTCATTTCTGATCGCCGCTATAAACAAAAGAAGAGCGACAATTCTGCAAAAAAACCCAAATTTCTTACTTTTTGCTAAAATACAAATCCAAAAAAAAAATATAAAAAAACATTTTTTTTCACCGTTTTTGGCCGATTTATATTCTTCCTCATATTTGCGATAAAAAAAATCGCAATCGGCGTTTATTGATTGGTTTGCGCAAAAGTGGTCGCGTTTACGGATGATGAGAATTCATTTTTGGGGTTTTTATTTTTTTAAAATTTTTTTCTAGTAATGGCGGCGATCTGCGATTTTTAGCGGTACTGCGATATTGGGGCGGACATGTCGGAACATTTTGACACTTTTTTGGGACCATTGGCATTTATACAGCGATCAGTGCTATAAAAATGCACTGATTACTGTGTAAATGCCATTGGCAGTGAAGGGGTTAACCTGCAGGGGGCGCGCTAAGGGTTAAGTATGTTCCCTGGGCGTGTTCTAACTGTGGGGGGGCTTGCCTAGCTGGGGAAGGGAAGTGGTCACAGCCTTCATGTACAGGAAGGCTGGGATCACAGCCCTTCCCCCTCACACAGAGCGGAGGTCCGTGTTTACATACACGGACCTCCGCTCCTTCACTCCGGGGGGGGCATCGCGGGTGGCCGGCGGCAATCGAAGCCGCCGCACCCGCTCCCTGGCCTCCCCCCCAACACAGTGAGCGCGCGCGCGTCTCCGGCGGCACGCGCTCACAGTGGCTCTGTATCGCGGCCGCCGTCGTATGACGGCGATTCGCGTTACAGAGCCACTCTGTCGCCGTCAATTGCCGATCAGCCGTCGGCAAGCGGTTAACAACAGCTGGAGGTCCGCTAATTGCATACCCCTGCTATAGAGGAAAGCTTTTTGAGAAAGTGGGGAGTACCGACTGTCGATGCAGCAGTCACATCCCTAAGTAAATCCCTGACCTGTCCTGTTGAAAATGCTCAGGTGTTCAAGGACCCTGCAGATAGAAAGCGGGAGTCCTTATTAAAGGCCTCTTTTTCCTTGGCTGGCTTTGCCATCCAACTTGCTGTTGCAGCGATTGGGGTATGCCAGGCCTTAAAGAGGAAGTAAACTCAGATAGGGTTTACTTCCTCTATGTCCCCCTGTAAAGTAGAAACATAATGGGCTACTATGCATCGCATAGTAGCCCCTGTAAAGTAGAAAACATAATGGGCTACTATGCATCGCATAGTAGCCCATTATGTGCCACTTACCTGCAAACGAAGCCTGCAATGTCCCCTCTGCTGGCGGCGTCCATCTTCTGCCCCTCTTCCTTCCGGGACCGCGACTCCAGCGCTGTGACTGGCTGGAGTCGCGTGATGTAATGCGCGCGGAAGCCGCCAGTCACAGCACGGTCGCAGTGGAGGAATGGCACACCGGCCGTTCCTTCATTGCGCATTTGCCGAAATTACGTCGGCACAGCTTCAACACTGCATATCTCCTGAACCGTACAGGTTTAGAAGATATGCAGTGCACCTACAGGTAAGCCTTATCATAGGCTTACCTGTAGGTTAACCACTTCAGCCCCGGAAGGATTTCCAGCTTTAGGACCGGAGCCCTTTTTGCAATTCGGCGCTGCGTCGCTTTAACTGACAATTGCGCGGTCGTGCGACGTTGTACCCAAACAAAATTTGCGTCCTTTTTTTCCCACAAACAGAGCTTTCTTTTGGTGGTATTTGATCACCTCTGCATCATTTCTGATCGCCGATATAAACAAAAGAAGAGCGACAATTTTGCAAAAAAACCCAAATTTCTTACTTTTTGCTAAAATACAAATCCTAAAAAAACATTTTTTTTCACCGTTTTTGGCCGATTTATATTCTTCCTCATGTTTGTGATAAAAAAAATCGCAATCAGCGTTTATTGATTGGTTTGCGCAAAAGTGGCCGTGTTTACGGATGATGAGAATTCATTTCTGGGGTTTTTATTTATTTTTTACTAGTAATGGCGGCGATCTGCGATTTGATATTTCAGCGGACATGTCGGATCATTTTGACACTTTTTTGGGACCATTGGCATTTATACAGCGATCAGTGCTATAAAAATGCACTGATTACTGTGTAAATGCCATTGGCGGGGGGCGTGGCCTGGCCGTCATGGAGTGAGGACGCACGAACGGCGAGCTCCGACAGCTACGGGCCATAAAGCTCTGACACACCGCTCCAGCCGACCCGATTTCCAGCTCTAAATGCCCACCAGACGACGTACCTCATCTCAACCCCCGAGTGGAGGACGCACGGCTACCGGCGGGCTCCATCCATTCTTTGGCCTCCGGACCCCTGCCACGCGGTCCACATCCAAGATGGCGGCGGACCAGGCCGCATCAGCGCAGCCGGCGAACCGGTCCCGGAGCTCGGGTGACAAATCCCCTAACCTCTCCGCTACACCGCAGGTGAGGGGCCCTAGCCCTTCCTCATCTCCACGCTCCCCAGGGCAAACTTCACACCTATCGGACGCAGATGGCCTTGAGAGAGACTGGGACCTCCGGGCTCACATTAAAGCTCTTCCCACTAAAGATGACATACAGAGACTAATAACAGCGGTCGAGCTCTCATGCAAGAAAGCAGTAGATGATCTGAGAGAGGAGACGGTAGCTATTGGACACCGAGTAGAAGCTGTGGAAAGTGGCCAAGAAGACATCATGCAGACCCTGTCATCGCTGAAGGACACAGCCCAGCACCATAGTGCAGCCATTAATAGTCTCCTTGACCAGCTGGATGACCAGGAGAACAGGAGCAGACGCCAGAACATCCGCATCCACGGACTCCCTGAAGCCACCCATGCTGCAGATCTGCTCCCCTCAGTCACTGGTCTCTTTCGCCAGGTTCTGGGGACAGGAGCTCCCGTGGACATTGAGATAGAGAGGGTCCATCGCGCCCTCTTACCTCCCCCCCAAGACGTGGATAATCCGCGGGATGTTATCTGTAAACTGCTCAGATACCCACTGAAGGAAGCCATCATGAGGGCCGCTCGGAACTCCCCTTGTATTGACTTTGATGGAGCTCAGATCTCCCTGTTCCCTGACCTCTCAAGGCGCACCCTGATGCAACGCAGGGCCGTGAAACCCCTGCTGGAGGCTCTACGAACTGCGGGGGCAACGTACCGCTGGGGATTCCCGTTCCGGCTCACAGCAACGAGGGACGGGAAAACTGCGTCCCTACATAATAAAGACGACCTGCAACACTTTTTGGATTCGTTGGATCTCCCTCCGGTGGACTTCCCGGACTGGAGACTGCATAACACAATTCCCTTGCCCCAACGTCCGGAAAGATGGTCCTCGGTCCGGTCCTCGTCCCACCGACGGAAGAGACAGCGGAGGCGTCACCAGAGTGAGACAGGGGCCTAGTGCTTCTGCTACTGGGACCTTTTGGTTGGTCTCTGAGTGACCACGTTAATTTTTGGGACCACGGGTTATCCTACCGTTGTAAGGAGGGCCCTGTACCCGCGAACTGTTTCTTATCCTCCGCGGTTTGCCCTGATATGGAAACCTGGGAGGTGTCTCCGTGCCTAGATACTTTCGTCTCGCCACCTCGAGAGGCTTGTCCTCAGGCCAGTGTTAAGAGGCAGGGGGTGATCTTCACCTTCCAGCTCAGTTGATCTGCATTGGGTTATATATTTTTGAATGTTTCTTAACCTTTCTCTGTTTTCACAGGCTGTGAAGTTCATGTGTTCAGACTTCATGGGGTGTCTACCCCGTTGTTCTTTAGATTTTATGCCCAAGTGGCCATGTGTCGGTCGCTCCCGGGCGGTCAGTCACGTACTCCCCCCAGTAGGTACCTCCACTTTGTGGGGAATGTGTAACCGTGTTTTCGCGGTTCGCCCGGGGATTGCTCGGGGGGGGGCCATTCTCTCCCCCGCGAGCAACCCCCGGGCGATTAGAACCCCCCTCATGCACTGACTGGCGGGCCCTCGCTGGCTGTGTACCGGTGAACCCGTATTTTAGATTTCTTGTTGCCCCATCTGTGGGGTACTTCAGACTTGTGTACTTGAAGTGTCGGACACTTTTGTCTCTTTCCAATTCTTTGTAAGTTTTTATATATTGGGTTACGTCTAGTTGACTCGACCTTCCACTTCTAGTGGGGGACGGAGAATTGTGACCGGACTCCTGTTCGGAGAGCTCCACCGCTCTGCTTTCATAGATCCGTGCCTCTGTGGAGGGTCCA
>BLSH010447280.1:221705-248957 GCA_018402905.1 Glandirana rugosa | reverse complement strand
GCGGACATGTCGGACATTTTTGACACATTTTTGGGACCAATGACATTTATTCAGCGATCAGAAATGTAAATGTCCACTGATTACTGTATAAATGTCATTGGCAGTGAAGGGGTTAACCTGCAGGGGGAGAGCTAGGGGTTAATAGTGTTCCCTGGGTGTGTTCTTACTGTGGGGGGGTTGGGCTAACATGGGCATGAGAGATCTAACTGATCCCAGTGACAGGGATCAGTAGATCTCTCATGCCCCACTGACAGGGCGGGGAACCGCCGTGTTTACATCGGCGGTTCCCCTTCTTTTCCCTGTAGCCGCTCATCGCGGCTCGCCGGCGGACATCGGGTCCGCCCGAGCCGCGGGCACACTCCTCGGGAGTGCGGCGGGTGCGCGCGCGCGCTGCCGGCGGCGCGCGCGCGCCCCCTGGTGGCCAAAATGCGAATCGCCGTTTATTTACGGCGATTCGCGCCCAGCTCCCCGACTGCCGCCGTGAAAAGACGGCGTGCGGTCGGGAAGCGGTTAAGACTCCTCCATGATTTCTAAGTGGGAGAACTTGCAAAATAGCAGGGTGTTCAAAGACTTATTTTCCTCACTGTACCTCTCTACTAAACATCCCCCATAGATTTTTATTACAAACAATGCCTCATCTATCTTTATCACCTGCAGATGATTATCTCTCTTTGTTTATTACATGCAGCCATGCATGCCTCTCTATTACCTGTAGTGGTTCTTACTTTATTATTACACATCCCTCAAAGATTTCCATTATAAGCAGTGTCTCATCCATCTCTATTACCTGCAGTAGCTAATCCGTATTTATTACACGCAGTGACACATGCCTCTCTATTACTTGTAGTAGCTCATGCCTCTATACTAGAATCTAGATGTCCTTCCTTCATAGATCTTTATTACCTGCAGTGGCTTATCCCTCTTTAGTACATGCAGTGACGTATGCCTATTACACATAGCGGATCATAACTCTCTATTGCATATCCCTCAATTTTTCTATTACAAGCAGTTCCTCATCCATCTTGTATTTTCAGTAGCTAATCTCTCTTTTTTAGATGGGGTGACGCATGCCTCCCTATTGCATGCCCCTCATAGATTTCTATGGTAAGCAATGTCTCATCCCTCTGTGTTGCACCTAGTGCTCCATGCCTTCTATCAATATTTCATAGAACCACATCCGAATGTTATGAATGGGGTGGTTGTGTACAGGAACTCAATATCATGATCGTTTGTGAGATAAAATGAATCATGCAAATGTGAAACTGAGTGTTCTTTTAGTACCTTTGGGGGGTGCGGTGGTTCCCTTCAAGTTCACAAAGAAATCTTTAATTCTCACACACAGATCACTGCGAGACGCTTTTCAAAAAACTGCTGAAATCCAACCTAGGAGAGTCCATCACTGGCTTATTGCTGATCTATCCCACCTGTGTCATCCACATCATTGAGGTAATCAGCCTTGGTGAGGCTCAGCTCAGGCTGTCTCTTTTAGTTAAGTGTCTGATAAATAAAAGTAGTATTATGTTTCCTATGTCTCTCACAAAATATTTTATTTAGACAAAATTATTTAAAAACAAAAGGAGTATAGACTCCATGTAAATTGTTCAAAACATAGACATATAATACAACCATCTGTGCTTGGATAGATAGCGGAAGTTATATGGATTGTCGTGTTTTGCCCAAGAGGAGGGCTTCTTCAGGATCCGCCTTGCAGTATTAATAGAGTTTACAACTAGTAAATAATACAAACAAGATAAGGTGATATGTTCAAATACGATATTTGTATGGTATGTTGACATTGTGTGTATTTCTATCCTGTTTGTATTACTTACTAGTTGTAAACTCTATTAACCTCCTCACGCTCGCGCTATAGCCGAAAGACGGCTACAGTGCGGGCCTTAATTGCCGGGAGGGTGTCCATGTACATCCTCCTGTGCATGAGCTGCCTGCGGGGAGCGCACGGCTCGCTCTGTGATCAGTGAGTCAATGAAACTCGGCTGATTACAGATCGGAGTAAGGGGCTGATCCCAGCCCCTTACCACATGATTAACTGTCAGCCAATGATAGCTGATCACGTGATGTAAACAGAAGATGTAATCTGCTTTTTTTTCCAGCGTGAGGAAAAAAAACAAGCCGATTGCCGGCTTGCATCAGAGGGACATCGGTCCCACACGCGGACACACACTGTTGCTAAGCAGTGCCCACCAGTGCATATCAGTGCTGCCTATGAATGCCTACCAGTGCCACCTATCAATGCCCACCAGTGCCACCTATCACTATCAATCAGTGGCACCTATCAGTGCTGCCTATTAGTGTCACCTATCAGTGCCCATCAGTGCACGTCGATGAATCAGAAAAATTACCCGTTTGCAAAATTTTATAACAAACTATGAAACTGTTTTTTTTAAATTTTCAGGATTTTATTGTTTTTTTTTTTTTAGCAAAAAATAAAAAAACAAGCAGTGATTAAATATCACCAAAAGAAAGCTCTATTTGTGTGAAAAATATGATAAAAATGTAATTTGGGTACAGTTTTGCATGACCGTGCAATTGTCATTTAATACTGGAAAGGGATCTTGAAGAAGCCCTCCTCTTGGGCGAAACACATCGATCCATATACCTTCCGCTTTCTATCCAAGCAGAGATGGTTGTATTATATGTCTATGTTTTGAACATACCAATTTGCATGGAGTCTAAACTCCTTTTGTTTTTATATAATTTTGTGATTTTATGTATTTTACCATAGTGGTCTACTGTTTCTGGGCACTTTAAAATGCTCATCCCACTCCGGAGAGACATGGGAAACCTTTTCTTTACAATTTTGACTTTACCTAGGGGATTGTGCCAGAATTTTTAAACAAGCTACCCCACCCAATACTCATTCTAAAGTAGTATTAAACCCCCGGCACAATAAAACAAAATATTCTCTTGCAAACTATTTGTTAATGTAATTCTAAGGGATCATTTAAAAAAGTAATAATAAACATGTTATACTTACCTACCCTGTGCAATGGTTTTGCACAGAGCAACCCCAATCTGCCTCTTCAGAGGTCCCTAGCTGGCGCTCCTGGTTCCTCCTCCTTGCTGAGTGCCCCTATAGCAAACCGATTGCTATGGGGGCATTTGTGGGCTTAATCCCGAGCTGCACTGTGTCAATTGACACACAGAGCAAAGCTCAGCCTCGCCCCCTCCCTCCTCACTGGCTGTGAATGACAGCAGCAAGAGCCAATGGCTTCCACTACTGCCTCTCTGTCCAGAGAGACTCTGCTCTCATGCACAGTGCTGGATTGAGATGGGGCTCAAATAAGTGTAAGGGGGAGCTGCACAGAGAAGTTTTTTTTATTTTAATGCATAGACTGCATTAAAGTAAAAAGAAAAAACTTTTACCTTTAGAATCACTAGTAAACTCGGCCCCTTACCACGTGATCAGCTGTCAGCCACATTACATCACGTGATGTGAACAAAAGATCGGTAATCTGCGCTTTTTTTTCCCTCACGCTTACAGGGACAGAGGGACATCGGACAGGGAGCGGCTGCCATGCAGTGCCCTCCAGTGCCACCTACAGGTGCATATCAGTGCCACCTATCAATGTCCACCCTTGCCACCTATCAGTGCTGCTCTTCAGTGTCACCTGCCAGTACCCATCAGTGCCACCTACCAGTGCCACCCATCAGTACCCTTGAGTGCTGCCCATCAGTGCCGCATATCAGTGTCCATCAGTGCTGCCTCATCAGCGCACATCGATGAAGGAGAAAAATTACCTGGTTTCAAAATGTTATAAACTATAAAACTTTTTCTTTTTTTCAAAATTTTATCTTTATTTCGTTTTTTTTTTAAGAAAAAAATAAAAAACCCAGCAGTGATTAAATACCACCAAAAGAAAGCTCTATTTGTGTGAAAAAAAAATGATAAAAATTTCATTTGGGTACAGTGTTGCATGATCGCCCAAGTGTCATTCAAAGTGTGAAAGCGCTGAAAGCTGGAAATTGGCCTGGGCAGGAAGGGGGATTAAGTGCCCGGTAAGCAAGTGGTTAAAATATATTTACAGTACCTATAGGTAAGCCTTATTATAAGCTTACCTATACCAGTTAGATTCTCATGTTTCCATAATGCGCTGAAATGGAAAAGCAGATTGGTTTCTATTGACAAGATTTTTTTTTCCTTGACAAATCTATGCATGGGGTCCACTGGGTCTTCAGGATGAAGTGTATTGTCCAATCAGGACTCAGCTTTAATCTTCTAACATTAAAATTTACAGCTTATGCAAAAAGCAGCTCTGGTTATGTTTCTTCTTACAGCCGATTATAACTTTCTTTTTCTCCAGTCTAGCAGTGAAATCTTGTATGGAATTATTCAAGATTTAGCCCACATTCAGAAGGACGGTGTAAAGTAAGTCTGCTTTATTCAGATTTCCAGACATTATTCAAGACATTCCGCAATATCATTTTTTTTAAGTGTTGAATAAAGACAATGATCAAACTTGCGCTCCATCAACTATATAAAAACATCTTACGCTCTTGTTTTTAATGAGTAGTATGCCATCTAGTGGCAGGTCATATTTATGACATTCGGAATACTAACAGTACCTCTTTCTCCTTGTTGGCTTGAAGAGTTCTGAAAACCTACCCTTATAAGGATAAAAGTATGAATACTTATCCAATATAATAGTAACAACAATAATAAAAAAAAACTGCATGGGTTTCTTCTAGGTACTACAGTTTCCTCCCACACTCCAAAGACACGCTTAATGGTTAAAAGGCTCCTGTCTGCACTGGCCCTAGTATGTGTATATATAAATGTGAGTTAGGCCCCTTTCACACCGGCGCACTCCGCTAAGCGGAATCTGCTTGATCAGCGGGGGGGGGGGGGATCTCTCCAATGAGCAGGCGGATAACATGTCCGTGTCTGTGCAGAGCAGAGATGGACACAGACCCTCTCTTTTCTATGGGGCTATCAAATGGAAACAGACCGTCTGTTCATTTCCATTCAATCCGCCGGACAGATGGAGAATAGGACCACCATCCATCTGTTTTTGGTGGACAGGATCGGATCAGATGGTGGTGAGTATCAGCAGATGTGTCCACTGACATCTGCAGCTCCATAGAAGAGACTGCAGGGTCCGATCAGGTCAGCCTAAAAAACCAACAGGTGGATCTGGAAATACAAACAATAAAATACTTATAAGTGCGTCCCCGCATCTGCTGGTACCAGGTGGAACCCAGGCTAGGGCTACAGTGTCGTTGAGTGAGTTCAGATTACAAAACTGCGTATGATAATTAAAATAATGTTTAGCTTCTATTAAATATTTTATTGTTTGTATTTCCAGATTCGTCTATATTGAATACTATACACAATCAAACCCCTTGATCTTCCGAGGAAGCGTTAATGTGAAAACGCGAAACATGTAAAGAATGAGTAATACTGCATGACCGTGGGCACAAGCTGTTTACTTCTGCTACTCGTTTGAATCTTTTGACCAAGTTCCAATGTGTATGGAATTGTTGTATGTATACTATACCTATCAATGCCACTATGGGATATTTTGGAGGTAGTTACTACCAACTGAATAGGATAAGCAAGTAACCCACTATCATACAGCAACTCAGGGGTTTAAGACAAAAACAATAATTTTTAAAGAGAACAATATTTTTAATATGAACTAATAAACTTTTTATTTTTATATATCATGTGTAGCTATGGTGTTCTTTATGGTACAGAGAAAATCCCATTGTTGTTGAATTCCTTCTAAATCTTGATTAATTAGGGATGTGGTACCCAACCTCCATTTAGGGTCCCTGGTAGCCACCTAGTTAGGACCTTGAACATTTTTTCATTAATGACAGCTTCAAGACGCCTCCTGTATGCATAAACTAGTAGCATGCACTGCTCGGGGGTGGTTTTGGCCCATTCTCCCACACAAACAGTCTTCAAATTTTGAAGGTCCCGTGGGCCTCTTCTATGAACTCTGATCTTTAGTTCTATCTATAGATTTTCTATTGGATTCAAATCAGGTGATTGGCTGGACCATTCTAGCAGCTTTTTTTTCTCTCTGAAACCAATTGAGAGTTTCCTTGGCTTTGTGTTTGGGATCATTGTCTTGATTAAATGTCCACCCTCGTTTCATCTTCATCATCCTGGTAGATGGCAGCAGATTTATATCAAGAATGTCTGTTTTTCGCTCATCCTTCCTTCAATCATATTAAGTTTGCCAGTACCGTGTGCTGTAAAACAGCCCCACACCATGATGTTCCTATCTCCAAACTTCACTGTTGGTAGTGGGGTGTTTTTAGGGTGATGTGCAGTGCCATTTGACCTCCAAACATGGTGTGTATTATGGCATTCAAAGAGTTCCATTTTGGTCTCACCTGACCAGTCTATATTCTCCCATTATTTCACAGGCTTGTCTAAATGTTGTGCAGCAAACTTTAAAAAAGCTTCGACATGCTTTTTCTTCAGCAATAAAGTCTTGTGTGGTGAGCGTGCATACAGGCCATGGTGGCTGAGTGCATTACTTATTGTTTTCTTTAAAACAATGTATCTGCTAATTCCAGGTCTTTCTGAAGCTCTCAAGTGGTCCTTGGCTCTTGGACAACTCTTTTCACTCCTCTGTCAGAAATCTTGCGAGGAGCACTTGGTAGTGGCCGGTTTAAGGTGAAATGATGTTGTTTCCACTTCCAGATTATGGCCCCAACAGTGCTTACTGGAACATTCAGAAGTTTAGAAATCCTTCTGTAACCAATACCATCAGTGTGTTTCACAATAAGGTTGCGAAGGTCTTGAGAGAGCTCTTTTCTTTTACCTATCATGAGATGTTTCTTGTGAGGCACCTTGGTAATGAGACATCTTTTTATAGGCCATCAGTTGAGACTGAACCAGCAGATATTAATTTGCACTGACAAGGGGCATTGGGGGATTGCTTCCTAAGTACTGATAGATTTCAGCTCTTGTCTTGGCTTTGCATGCCTTTTGCACCTCTTTCCTCATGTGTTCAATACTTTTTCCTGGTGTCATTCCATTTTATTATACGTAACTTATTTTCGGAACTTGTTTTGGTTTCTTTGTGTGCTTGGGTTGTTACCAACATGTGGTGACATTTCCATGTCAATAGCAGCTTAAGAAATATATTTACCTAGAAAAATGGTGACATGTTCAATACTTATTTTACCCTCTGTATCAGGACATAAGAGTTTATAATGCTCTTTTTATTGATGCCCCTCTGGAGAGTCTTCCCCCTACTGTCACAATGTTCATCTGGAGTTAGGCTTTAATAGGTGTAGAAGCAGACTCTAACACGGACGCTTATGATGTTTTAGCTCTCTTCTTCAGGAGGCCAGGATTCTTGTGATCTCCCACAATATCTCCAGCAGGCTCTTCCAGCAGTGGTATTTCCACAGATTGAGGCTGCAGTCCAATTATCCTCATGACATTACACAAAACCAATCAGAAGAGGAGGTGGCAGAAAGGTGCCTCACAACATTGCTGAAGCTTGGGATCTTCTTGTCTGAGATTCTGCAGGTAGGTGTATGCTGCTAGTTCTCTTCCCTAAAAGTTGACCTTTCCATAAATTATCAATTCAGCATGAATAAAGTTCTGACATACACATCATATTACCAAAACTACTTGGACTTCTGCCTTTACATGTGCACAAAATTGAATGCCATCCCAGTCTTAGTCCATAGGGTTCAATATTGAGTTGGCCCACCCTTTGCAGCTATAACCGCTTCAACTCTTCTGGGAAGGCTGTCCACAAGGTTTAGGAGTGTGTCTATGGGAATGTTTGACCATTCTTCCAGAAGTGCATTTGTGAGGTCGGTCATTGATGTGGACGAGAAGGCCGAGCTTGCAGTCTCCACTCGAATTCATCCCAAAGGTGTTCTGTCGGGTTGAGGTCAGGACTCTGTGCAGGCCAGTCAAATTCCTCCACCCCAAAGTCGCTCATCCATGTGTTTATGGACCTTGCTTTGTGCACTGGTGCACAGTCATGTTGGAACAGGAAGGGGCCATCCCCAAACTGTTCCCACAAAGTTGAGAGCATGAAATTGTCCAAAATGTTGTGGTATGCTGATGCCTTAAGAGTTCCCTTCACTGGAACGAAGGGGCCAAGCCCAACTCCTGAGAGACAACCCCGCACCATAACCCCTCTCCACCGTATGATTTGGACCAGCAAGGTCCATAAAAACACGGATGAGCATGTTTGGGGTGGAGGAACTTGACTGGCCTGACCTCAACCTGATAGAACATCTTTGGGATGAATTAGAGGGGAGACTGTGAGCCAGGCCTTCTCATCCACATCAATGGCTGACCTCACAAATGAGCTTCTGGAAGAATGGTCAAACATTCCCATAGACACTTCTAAACCTCGTGGACAACCTTCCCAGCTGAAGCTGTTATAGCTGCAAAGGGTGGGCCAACTCAATATTGAAGCCTACAGACTAAGACTGGGATGCCATTAAAGTTCATGTGCGTGTGTAAAGGCAGGGGGTCACAATACTTTTGACAATATAGTGTATCACAAGAAACCGCAACCTATGATTTAAAGAGAAAATGTTCCTCCTTTTGCTATTGAAGTGGCGTCCTTGATACTCGATCCAGTGACTTTGATTAAGCTTGAAGCGGAACTCTGAGTTTTTGTAAAATACCCTTGCAGTGGGCCATCGCTTGGTCATTAAGTCTATGGTAGAGGAATAAGGTGCAAGGCCCTGTTCACATTAGGCGATATGGAAGAGCAGGCAGAATTGCCACGATATGAAATTGTGGCAAAATGCACAACACGCATTTGGGAGCCATTATTCTTAATGAGGCTCAAAACGTGGTGCAATTTTGCCACTCTTGTCGTGTGACAATCATGGTAAAACGTGCATTGAAAATCACACAAAAAAGGTGCATGAGCATCTTCTGCTCGACAAATGCGAATTAAAACAAATGCGCACTTGAATGAGCTGCCTAATGCGTGACATGTGTAACCGTGTGAAAATGTTGCATAGAAAATCGTGAGTGGGAACACTCATTTTCACTACGCAATGTGTGAATGGGGCCTTATACTTCCCTTATTCCTCACTCTGGCAGGCTTCTGCCACTGACCTCTTTTCTCCTGTGCTCTGGGTTGTGCATTGTACAGGATGATGTCAGAATGCAAATGCTGGAGCGCAAAAAAGAAGAGGCTGCAGGAGACTGGTTGCACAGCGTGGTGAGGCCTGCTGGAGTTAGGCATAAGGAAAGTATTACAGGTTATTCCTCTATCCCTAGTCTTAAGGAGCATTTAACCCCTGCAGCATGGTGGAGGCTCTACAAAACATATTTTTTCCCATAAAATCCCAGAGTTTACAGTGGCCTGCACTCTAAAGCCCTGTACACATGGTTCGACGATCGCGTCAAATCATATGTTGGCTGTTGTATGCAGCATACTGACTGCACTACACGATCGTACGGCCGGGGAAAGAACGTTCAGGTGCATGTAATTAGCATCCAGCCGTTCCTGACTTTGGAGCATGCGTGTTTTGCACAATACAACTTGGTTGTACCAACTGCTCTGTACACACGATACAACGGTCGTATGAGAGCTTGTTGGTACGACCAAGTTTTCTAGTCTGCTCATACAACTCCCTTGCACAACCGTCATATGTTCGACTGTTCAAATCGCGCATACGAACGATATCACATACAACGGTCGTGAGTACGACCTGTTGTATGCGATCGTCGTCCCGTGTGTACGAGGCTTTAGGCCCCTTTCACACAGGCGGCTGTTCTGCCATTGCTAAATGCAATGCAGATACCAGACTCCAAATCACAACGATTGCTTGCATTTGTACATTCCAATTAGCCACGGTTACATGCAGCTACGTTTAGCTGCAGTGGAAACATTCTTAACATTTCTGAAGTGCTTCCTATTGATTTTCTATGCTTGTTGCTGTTGCTATCCGTAGATGACACAGTACACTGCTTTTACCTGCAGATATGTGCAGATAGCTGCACAACACCGTTCCTGGACGCATTCAAATCCATTTTTTCGAATGCTTCTAAATCGTCTGTAACGAAACCGTTGCTAAATGCAGAGTGTGAAAGGGGCCATAGGAAAGCATTGTCACAGTATAGCTGCGATAGATAACTTCATCTATCCGCAGCTAAAAGCTGGATTCTATCCGTCCGTGTGAAAGGGGCCTTAAACCATGCGTTTTAGCGTGAAACTTTGTGTATGTGCTTTTTGTGGATGCAGAACACCATTCACATTTTTAAAAACTTTATTTAAAAGCCACAAAGTGAAATCTTATTCATTTCTATGCTCAGCTGTGGTGTGTAGAAACATGATCTGAGTCCTCAGGTGAGCTCTGGTGTGTCTTGCAGAACCCAGCATGCATTTTACTGCTCCGTTGTAGGGTCAACAGGGCACTTGATTTTTGTGTGCCCTTGCAGAGACCTGCATTTTTTTTTCTATTGCAGTCAGTCTGTTGCTGATCAAAATTTAACATTAATAAAGAAATGTGAAATGAGAGATGGTGGGCTGCACGCCCCAGGGTTTTTAGAATTGAGGATGTTCCCCCTAGGGGCTTTCAGGCAGCATCCAAATTAATTAATTAAAAATGTGTTTCTTTTTATTAAAATATTTTATTTGTATCAAAAGATTCAAAAATTGTAAGATATATCAATATGGTTAAAAACATGAGCTCTGGTCATCTATCAAAATGCATTTTCTCCATTGCCCATAGGAGGAACATCCTCAATTCTAAAATTTAGCATGATACCTTTGTAGCAGGTCACAGTGTTTCCTACATAGAGTCCTGACCTCAACCCAACTGAAAACCTTTGGAATCAATTGGAACATTGATTGCAAACCAGATCTCCTCCAACAATACCTGACCTCATTAATGTAATTTTAGCTAAATGGGTAAAAAATTCCACAGACACAATCAGATTCTTTCACAAAAGCCTTCCAAGAAGAGTGAAAGCTGTTATAGGCACAAAGGGAAACCAACTTCATATTAATGCACATGGCTTTGGAATGGAACGTCCAGCAAGCTCATACAGATGTAATGGCCAAGTGTCTGCAAACCTTTGTCCTTGTGTGTATAAGAAAGATTTTACAATAGTTAGAGGAATTGACATTGATTTCTCAATTTGTTACTTTTAATTGCTGCAGCCTGGCAGTAAAGGTTCTGGAGAGGATCTGCATGGGTTGGCACCTGAACTGTATGTCCAAGAAGAGACCATTCATTTTCTCCTCAAGTCTGACAGGTTTCTGAAATCAGAAGAGTTCATAGCAATGTATGACAGACCAGTGAATGTCTCCATTCTATCAGGTAAAATACACCAAAAGGTGTCAAAAGGCTATTAAAGACAACTTTGAAACCTCTGAGGCCGCTTTCACATCAGTCCCTGCTGAGCAGACAGATAACAGGTCCATGCCCGCTCTCCTCTATGGGGCAATCGTATGGAAATGGACCGATTGTCTGTTTCCATCCGGTCCGCCAGCTGGACGGGGAATAGGACCACGATCCATATGTTTTCGGTGGACAGAATCGGATGGCGGCGGATGTCAGCGGACACATCCGCCGCTCTATAGAAGAGACCGGGTGGTTCGATCAGGTCCGCCTGAAAGACTGACAGGAAGATCTGATTGGACAGCCCGTGTGAAAGGGGCCTAAAGATTTTAATGCTTCCTCACAGGAACAAGATCTAAATCTGTTAATGCCCAACACATTAAGGGGTTTCTAAAGGACCCCCATTTATCGGGGCTTTCAATTATCCAGGCTGAAACGGATGTAAGAGTAATGAATTAAATTAGCTGTAGAACATGTGAAGAACCGCTGGTAGTGGTGTGGCCTCCTTGGTCTGGATTTACTTGTCAAAGCCTGATGAATGGTGTCCCTTAGAACTCCCAAAATGTATTGTTCACAAATCCTTTAGGCCTCATACACACGGACGTTTCTAAAAAAATAAACAAAACGTCGGGCCCGACGTCAAGGAAAAAAAGTCGGCGTTTTTCGGCGTTATGCATCAGCGTTTTTGAGCGTTAGTGAGCGTCGGCGTCAATAGGCGTTTTTTAAAAAAAAATCATCCCTCTGCTATTTTTCAACCTAAAAACGTCGGCGTCGGAAAACGCCGGTATAATATTAGGTGGCGTTTGTTGGCATATTGTGGCGTCGGTGTCAAAAAATGCCAAAAGGTTACAGCCTCAGAACGCGATGGCTGTGGGTTCTAGTTTCAGCTCACTAACGCCGACGTCATCTACAGCTCAAAAACGCCGACGTTTTTATGGGGCCATTGACTAACATGGAGAGCTGCAAAAAACGTCCGTGTGTATGAGGCCTTAATGTGAAAGTGACTGCCTGTTTTATGCTCTTTTCTTCCCAAATCCCGTATTCAGATTTAAGAGATTCTCCCTCCCTGAAGTGCATTTAACGGCACCCCAAGTACACCTCGCTCTTGTGTACACAAAATCACGTGGCAAAAACAGATGGTACAAATAAAAATGCATGTACTTATTTGGAGTGTCTACAGCAACCTACTGAAATGAACAGGCTTCCCTATATGCGACACGCCAAACATGTGATTGTTTAGTCACGCCTACACAAGTGGGGAGAGCTGTGAAAACATAGAATAGTCTTCCATAGAAGCTAGTTATTTCAAACTCTATGAATTAAAATGGTTGCAAACCCTTACATATACCTAGTGAAGTGACTGGCCTCAGGTGATGCACATAGATGAAACAAATCCTCCTACATAAGTTGTACCCATTTATCTGCAGTCTTCTATACATCTGTTCAAAGTGCTGAATTATAAAGCTTGTCTGAGAGTTGAGAAAAGAGGGGCGGAGAGCTGAAGTTACACTCTGCAGAGCTCAGTGAGGAGAGCTCTGATAGATGATTGGAGGGAAAGGACACACCTCCTTTCACACAGGAACAGAGCCGGGGCTGTCAATCAGCTGGAACTCCCTCCCCTGTCACCATTTTTCTCTTGGTGTCAGGAAGACTTGTCAGAAGTGATTCATGCCGATAGCAGAGGAACGAAGCAGCAAACAAAAGTGACACTTAGTGCTTTGGATTGAGACAAGTACACACTATAGAGGGATACGCCTTGTTCCTATTCCATGCTTGAGTTTTACAACCACTAACTCAAAAAAGGGCTGGGCTTGCTTTTTAAATGCTCAAAATGTACCCGGCTATTAATATTGATAAGGTATAATACTGTAGAATGTTGAGTATTCAATGCATCAGGGGACCAGGAAGGAATCTGTGGTGTTTAGGGTTTTGAAGATGCAGGTTCTTTATTTCTGTCTTTTGGTTGAACTCAATGGACTTTAGTTATGTAACTTCCCTGGAGTCTGATCAGCTGCTGTCTCACATTTCTACATCCTTGCTTTATGGGGGAGAGATGCTGGTAACATAGGGGCGGTGAAGGTCGTGGCTGACACAGAGGCTTACTTCAGTCAATTCACAGCTTTAAAACTTAAGATATGGCACCACAGGCATGTTCAGACTTATTCTGGTGGGGCATTCTAAACCCATGAACGTGTACCACTTAGCCACACAGCAAAAAAAAATATGTTGCCAAAATAAACAACAAATACTTGGAAAAAAATACTTCTGTGTGATCTCTTTTCTATTACTAAAATAGGCTGCAAGTTGCATTTCTACTGGCCAAGTAAAGTGCGGTGGTAAAAAAACCCCCCCAAAAAAACAGGAGTATTTCGATGCTCAGGGGGCACAGGTGGCTTACAGGCTGAAATACGCTTTGGCTGTATGCATATCTGAGCGGTACTCATGTGCAGGGTCATATGTGTGCAGAAATATACACTCACCGGTTACTTTATTAGATACACCTTACTAGTACCAGGTTGGACCCGCTTTGGCCTTCAGAATGGTCTTAATTCTTTGTGGCATAGATTCAACAAGGTGTTGGAAACATTCCTCAGAGAATTTGGTCCATAGTGACATGATAGCATCACACTGCAGTTGCTGCAGATTTGTTGGCTGCACATCCATGATGCGAATCTCCATTCCACCACATCCCAAAGGTGCTCTATTGGATGAGATGTGGTGACTGTGGAGGCCATTGGAGTGCAGTGACCTCATTGTCCAGTGGTGAGATGATTGGAGCTTTGTGACATGGTGCATTATCCTGCTGGAAGGAGCCATCAGAAGATGGGTGCACTGTAGTCATAAAGGGATGGATATGGTCAGCAACAATACTCAGGTAGGCCATGGCATTTAATTGGTACTAAGGGGCCCAAAGTGTGCCAAATAAATATCCCCCACACCAGAATATAACCACCACCAGCCTGAACCGTTGATACAAGGCAGGATGGATCCATGCTTTCATGTTTATGCCAAATTCTGTCCCTCCCATCTGAATGTCGCAGCTGATATCCAGACCTGTCAAACCAGGCAATGTTTTTCCACTCTTCTATTGTTCAATTTTGGTGAGCCTGTGTGAATTGTAGCCTCAGTTTCCTGTTCTTAGCCGACAGGAGTGTCACCCGGTGTGGTCTTCTGCTGCAGTATTCTGCATACCTTGGTGGTTATTTGAGTTACTGTTGCCTATTATCTGGAACCAGTCTGCCCAATCTCATCTGACCTTAACAAGGCATTTTTATCTACACAACTGCCGCTCACTGCATATTTTCTCTTTTTTGGACCATTCTTTGTAAACCCTAGAGATGGTTGTGCATGAAAATCCCAGTAGATCAGCAGATTTTGAAATACTCAGAACAACCCGCCTGGCACCAACAACTATGCCATGTTCAAAGTCACTTAAATCCTCTTTCTTCCCCATTCTGGTGCTCGGTTTGAACTTCAGCAAGTTGTCTTCACCACATCTAGATGTCTAAATGCATTGATGTGATTGGCTGACTAGCAATTCGTGTTACCATGCAATTGAACAGGTGTACCTAATAAAGTGGCTGGTGAGTGTATAGCCTGAACATGGACTTTCTGCATTCCCTGTACATAATTATTGCTCAGGTGTTCATAAAGCTGAAGTGTATTTCAGCCTGTCATTGATATTGGCAGGCTGCTGGCTGTCCTTACCACCTGTGCCTTTCAGGAACTGAAATACACATTTTTTTTTTTTTACACTGTACATCTGTGTGCATGAGGCCTTAGGGCCCATTCACACAGGGGCGACTTGCGCTCCAACTTGAGTTGCCTCAAGTCACTTGACATGTCAAATCCCATTCAAATGAATGGGAGCTGTCTTAATGTAATCTACTGAGTCACTCAGACTTCAAAAAAAGGTTCCTGCGCGATTCCAAGGTGACTTCTATCCGACTTGTCCATAGAAGTCAAAGGAAGTCGCCTCCAAGTCGGATCCTCATCTTAATGCAAGCGACTTTACAGTGTAAAGAATAGAATTTTATTTGGGGCAACCCCCTCCCTCCCTTCTCTGATTGGCCACAGGCAAAGTCACCTGGCATAAGTCGTGTTGTAAGTCGCGCCGCAATTGCCTAGCGAAGTCGGATCGCCCCTGTGTGAATGGGCCCTTATAGCTTAGCATGGCATTACCCTCAGAGTGTTTATTACCACAACTCTACTCACTGGTTTTATTTTCTATTTTATTTGTAGATCAACTGTGGCCAGCCTCTCAACACTTCTACCTATAGCTGCCATTTCGAGATCTGCCGCATTCACCACAAAGTTTACAAGTTTCTACATCAAAATAGTATTTGATTGAATGCATGTTATAATATGTTACCACATAAATAAAGCTTGAGTTGTTGTATTTAAAGAATAAAGCGTGAAAGTGCACAATGATACCAGACACAATGTTTACCTCACAACCATATTTTATTTCCTCAGAAACAGGAAATCTATATTTAACAGAAACCTCCTTTAAAGTGTGCCAAAAATATATAATTTATATTACATTGTCTTTTCAACCATATCCAAAGCGCTTAAACTGCCTCACACCTGCGCCGGACCATAGAAAAAAAAAAAAAAAGTGAAACCGTGAGGCCTGTACAATTTGCATATAGTATATTTATAGACTGCTATAACAATTGTTTTTAACACAATCTGCTATGACCAAAAAGCAAAAGGAAAAAAAAAAATTAAACAGAGCCATTCTTAAGAGTGTGACTGACGCTGACCGAAATCAAAATATCCACATTTGGGGAAAAATCCAATGATAGTAGTAGGCCTCATCTATTGCCTTTGCCTCATAATTAGCTTAGAATGTTTGAGGGAAGAATCATGGCCTTGTTTATTTTGGCCAGCCAATCGGCCATTCTTTTGTATGGACAACAAAATTGCAGAGAATTCTTAACTAAGACACTTTAATGAGGCCAAGCATGCCTGAAGCTTGTGTCCTTTCACATTGTGCCAGAAGCTTGAAAGGGACAGTCTTTGCTGTGGACAACACAAACAGGCCTACAATCAGAAACAGTCCAACATGGCCCCAGTAAAGATGAAGGAGATAGAGAAAGGAAGGAGGGGGGGAGGGCATGGAGTTAGCTGTTTTTTTAAAAAATATGTTCGATACCTCTGATATATAAATGGTAAAGCTAATGTCAATTTGACCTTATCCATACAAAAATAACATTCAAAACTTATATGTAGTGGTCCACACCTGTACAGAGTCCGAAATATTTAACAAAGTATTTACATTCCATCATGGTGTAATGCAATGCTCCGTGATCAGAGATTATAGGCCGAATAAGAGGCCAACTTTATTTGTCCTTCAGATATCAAAATGGAAGTCTGCTGTATGCAAACGTCTTGTTGGTTTAACGCACATGACTGCACAGCATGCGTAATCATTCTCCGAGGATCTGCTGCAACCACAATACAGCCACCCAGAATATTCCTGAACTTTGTTTTATCTCATTGTTACTGTGAAATTGTGTGACTGCATCAATGCAGTGCATGTTATCTCAGCTTGCAGAGCTTGGATTCATTGAATGAGTTTACCAAAAATATAAATATTGCAGAATATGCAGCCTCATGGTACATAACCAAGCTCCATTGGCTGTATGCAGTTACAGTATGTGCTGTGTGGTTTGCGTAAAGCACCTACGCAGGCATTTGTGTGTGCGTTCTCACCATACATCCATGTGCATGTGGAGGTTTTACACAACTCCATGCACATAATAGTTGCATCTTCTAATTCTTAATTGGCTTCTATATGCAGAGGGCCTGGGAGAATGCTTACACAGGCTCTGCACACTATATGGACATGTGTTGGAAGCCTTTAGCTCTGGTCACCTACTGAAACTTTTACATGAATTTGCAAATGTCACTTTTCATTTTATAAGCTGCTCCCTAGTTTTTTTTTTTTTTTTCTTTTTAGGTTTTCAGGTTCACCTAGGAGGCAAAATGCTAGGTCTTCTAGGTATAATGTTCATCAGGTATTTACTGAGCATTTAATACTGTACGTGTCTGCAGAAAACTTGTTGTCTACCAGAACTTGTCACATTGAAACCAAAGCTTTAATTAAGAGTTTTGCCTGTGTCGACATGCTTTTGTTCACTTCAAACTGATATTGCATTGACGTACATGTCTATGGAATTGCAAAACAGTATGAAGCAGGTCAAGTGCAGGTGGTCAACAGTACCCATCAATGAATTCTGAATCATCTCAGAAGCATCTCAAACTGATGGAAGGCCAAAGCCTGTCAACAGAGGCCCAGTTAAAGCGGTAGTAAATCCACCCATTTAACAGTTTAAAAATCAGATACGTGCCGGAAATGTAACACTCCCATTGGTTGTGCTCTAAACCAAACTGTCAAACCATCCAATGGCTGGTATCATAACTGATCACATGTGCAGCATCATGGCAGTTGTAGATTAAACAGAACCCAAGATGGCAGCTTCCTTGGCTGAAAATGAGGAGGGTTTATTACCACTTTAACTACTTGTTTAAAGCTTTACTGCTGCCATACTCCAATATGTGGCGATGCAGAGATTGGTATTATTCTAAGCTGTCACATTTATACATGGCTGTTTTGTAAAGGGGAGCAAACTCTATTGGGTGCCCCCAGCACTGTGACCATATGATCACTAACAGTTTCTAATTACAGTCCTAATTGGGAGTCAGAAATATGGATTCCTGATCACGTTATCGCCATGACAGCCAATCACAGTAATGATACGATCGGGAAGCTCATGAAATGCCTCTGCCTTTGGCGGGAAAGGATTAAACTTACAGTTAGTACTCTCATTAGGCAATCATGAAATGGAGATGAAGCCTTCAAAAAAACATTTTGTCAATGCTTGCTGCACATACTACCACTTAGGCTACCATTTAACACTTAAGTTACAAAAAAACAAAACAAAAAACTACTCAACACTAAAAAATACAGCAGGATAAACTATATCTGAACTGTTGTTCCTGGGAGCCAGATGCTTCTCTTCCTTCCTTTTGTAAGATACAATAAAAAGGATTGGTGGAATCTGGTGGCTGAAATCACAGCTTTTCTAGAAAACTTAGACTTCTGGTATATTAAAGTGACAGCTCCTGTTTAAATCACAAAACATTCTGTCAAGACCAGCTTATTTGTCTTGCATGATACAGTAGCACTATATAAAAATTATAATGTGTTTGGAATAATTTGTGTGATCGCTGGTGTAAAACTAGATATTTATTTTATATGCAGGATACTTGTAGCAGATAGAAAACACAGCAGTTCTTACCTTCCAACTGGTTTTATTGTAATATGAAAGAGTGGGCTTTTTGTTGCGAAACAGGCTCTGTTCACACAAGCAGCAAAAGGGAGCATTGGCTGGCATCTTTATCTACTGCCAAGCACCTCCATAGCACCGGGCTCAGGACACCCATGTGCATTTGCCAGGTACTATGTTGGGTTATGCTTAGCATTGAAAACGGGAATATTTGTTCTACAACCAAATGATTAAAAATGGTGACAAAGGAGAATTTTGCCTTACCTTCCAATTTAAGGGGTTAAGACAATGGTATACAGTAAGGCATGGTGCCAAACACACTGAAAAACTGATTTAGGGTTCACAAACACTAATCCTTGTATTGAAATATTGGAACGTGCCTGAAACATTAAAGCTGAACTACAGGAATTTAGCTACTTTGTAAAATGTGCTGATTGGTAGGGGCTATGTCTAACAAGGTGCATGCCACCTCGTGGACTTATCTCTTCAAATTACAGTTTACTTTTTTTCTGAATGCCAGGAGTATAACTATGCTTATGCTTCTGGAGCTTCAAAACTTGACTGTGTGGTCACAGCTACTGAGTTGCATGCGGCCAATGTGCCCGACTCTCTCCTTGCCCCATCACAGAGTGCTTTGTATTTAATGAATGCATTCACAAAATACAAAGGCTTCTGTGAATGAATAGCGGAGGGGTGGGGTGAGCAGAGATGTGAATAAGAATACAGTGTCTCTCCTGTCAGGGAGTGTAATGATAGCTGCACTGCCAGAGCTTAATAACACCCTGTGGTCTCAGCTACTGAGTTACATGCAGCCGCTGTGCCGCACCTCCCCTTTCCCAATCACAGAGTGCTTTCTATTAAATGAATGCATTCACAAAATACAAAGGCTTCTGTGAACGAACAGTGGAGGGGTGGGATGAGCAGGGATGCTGAGTGTGAGAATACAGTGTCTCTCCCGTCAAATCGTCGGGGGTGTAGGGATAGCTGCATTGCTGGAGCTTCGTAAAAAGGTAAGATGTAAATTAAATAGATAAGTGCACAGGGTGGCATGCATCCCGTTGGACTAAACTCATAAGGGTTGATTTGCTAAAACTGGAGAATGCAAAGTCTGGTGCAACTCTGCAGAGAAATCAATCAGCTTCCATGTTTTTTTGTCAAAACTTAATTAAACATGCTGAAGTTAAAAGCTGTTTGGCTACCATGCACGGCTGCACCAGATTTTGCACCCTCCAGTTTTAGTAAATCCATCCCATAATATGCCAGCACGTTTTACATAGTGGCTGAATTCCTGGAGTTCAGATTTGAACATTGTTCGGCCTATTGTTTTCCAAATAAGTTTTGAAATTAAAAAGAAGTATCTGGTTGCTCAGCTCAACATTGTCAAATGCCTTTCAGATGTCATACCCGGCCTCTGTTGATATTTTATGAATATCTATGGCGAAAATGAACAAAAGGAAGATCAGGGAAAAATATTCTCAGTTTTAATAGGGTTTCAGCAGCAAGTTTTTTTTATAGAAAGCCCATAGGCTGTTTTCAAGTCCAGCAAACGCAGCCTTCAACAAAGAACAGCTTCATTTTACAATTCTTTTGCCCTCGCTTACAAATCTGCCCGATAAGGGAGTGTGCATTTCCAGGTTTCTACCCTACAGATGGTAACTGAAAACCAGCAGTTCCCAAAAAACTATGTGCCTATGACGTTAGTAAATCTTATAGCATCAGTCAACACGTCCTCAACCTCTGATTGCATATTAAAGCCTAAAGGTTTATTATGAAAACCGGTATATGTAAAAGGTACGTGCAATATGCAGTCCCATTCCTACTACAGTGGCAGTTCAAGCCCGACTGGCACCCGAGAGGTTTATAACAAGAATAGAAACTCATTTAACTGTGGTGGTGGAATGTCTGTAGATGTTTCTATCCCATACAGCTAAATACTTTTTATTACTAGTGGCATAAAATAAGTATATATTGAAGGGATTGTCCAATCAGTCCCCGCAGCCAGGGTTGCGCGATCCTCAAAGGCAAGACACATCAGGTCATTCAAACTTTAAAGTTATCTTCCAACAAAACGACTGACAGTAAAAGCTTTTCACTGTTGGGTCTTGACACGACAACCTAGAAGGGTCAGCAGGGCTGGATTGTCTGCGTCTTGGGAGTGCAGAAGACTCCGTCTCTTTTACAAAGCTGTGCTCTCAGCTTCGGTATCGAGAAGGGCGACCATCAACTGAGAAGGGTCAGTAATGGGGACTGGGCACATGGAATCAGCGGCAGGCTGTGCTATCATTGGTTCTGGAAAGAGAAAGAAGGAAGCAAAACAAGGAAAAAACAAACATTTTCATTATATTAAAATACATACAATTCAGAAAGGAGACATTTTCAATCCCTTTAAGACTTGAACAGAAATGTATCTGCACCAATTTGAGATACATTTACAAGATATGAATTCTGACATATTTTTGCTTTAAAAAAGGGGGTAGGCACACATGACAGCCAGCATGCGTTCCTGTAGAACACAAACATTCTACAGTACCTCAACCCTCCATTTAATAACACCTACAGATCAAGCTAAAATTCTGTATTTAATAGCATATCTCATAAATGTTCTCACCATTGCACCACCCATGCTAAAAAACTGAAATTTTCTATCTTAAAAAATGTTATTTTTACACTGTCGAATGTACTGTAACCAGTACCAACCAATGAGTTTTTAGCTTTCTCCAGTTTGCCCCGAGCACTTGATTCACTGGTTGAAATGGATTACAGCACCTGCCTCTTTTAAGCCTGTAAGTACAATGTAAAGCTGACCTGTGACCTACACACACTTTGGTCTGCCATTTTATCGGCTGGTGCAAGAGATCCAAAAAAAAAATAGCGAACCCCATGATTAGAAATGCAGATGTTGAACATAGCAGCCAATCAGGTGTTGGCTTTTGTTTTCTAAACTGTGCTTGAAGAATGACAGCCGTTACCTCACCAGTTTGCCCTAGCCAGAGGGCACTTTAGCTTCCACTTACAGTGCATCTGGAAAGTATTCACAGCGCTTCACTTTTCCACATTTTGTTATGTTACAGCCTTATTCCAAAATGGATTAAATTCATTATTTTCCTCAAAATTCTACAAACAATACTCCATAATGACAACGTGAAAGAAGTTTTTTTGAAATCTTTGCAAATTTTTTAAAACAAAAAAAAATACCATGTACATAAGTATTCATAGACTTTGCCATGACACTCAGAATTGAGCTCAGGTGCATTCTGCTTTCACTGATGATCCTTGAGATGTTTCTACAACTTGATTGGAGTCCACCTGTGGTAAATTCAGTTGATGTGACATGATTTGGAAAGGCACACACCTATCTATAGAAGGCCCCACAGTTAACAGTGCATGTCAGAGCACAAACCAAGCCATGAAGTCCAAGGAATTGTCTGAGACAGGATTGTATCGAGGCACAGATCTGGGGAAGGGTACAGTATAAATTCTGCAGCACTGAAGCTCCCAATGAGCACAGTGGCCTCCGTCATCCATAAATGGAAGAAGTTGGGAACCGCCAGGACTCTTCCTAGAGTGGGCCGCCCAGCCAAACTGAGGGATCGAGGGAGAAGGGCCTTAGTCAGGGAGGTGACCAAGAACTGATGGTCACTCTGACAGAGCTCCAACGTTTCTCTGTGGAGAGAAGAGAACCTTCCAGAAGAACAACCACTCCTTAGTAAAAGGCACGTGACAGCCCACCTGGAGTTTGCCAAAAGGCACCTGATGGACTCTCAGACCATGAGAAACAAAATTGTCTTATCTGATTAAACAAAGATTGAACTCTTTGGTCTGAAGCATCATGTCTGGTGGAAACAAGGCACCGCTCATCCCCTGGCCAATACCACCCCTACAGTGAAGCATGGTGGTGGCAGCATCATGCTATGGGGATATTTTTCAGTGGAAGGAACTGGGAGGCTAGTCAGGTTTGAGGGACGGATGAATGTAGCAGGAGCATGTACAGAAACATCCTTGATGAAAACCTGCTCCAGAGCACTCTGGACCTCAGACTGGGGCAAAGGCTCATCTTCCAAGGAGTGACTACGGGACAACTGTGAATGTCCTTGAGTGCTTAAACAAAGTATTGAGCAAAGGCTGTGAATACTTATGTACATGGTATTTTTTTTTGTTTTTTAAACTTCTTTAAAATCCTTTGAAATCTTTGCAAATTTATTAAAAGTTATGGGGTATTGTTTGTAGAATTTTGAGGAATATAATGAATTTAATCCATTTTGGAATAAGGCTGTAACATAATAAAATGTGGAAATAGTGAAATGCTGTGAATGCTTTCCGGATGCACTGTATATAGAAAGGAGTCTATGCTTTGTCTATTTGATGTTACTAGTACCTGTCAAGCTTAGGCTGCATAAAAATGGCTGCACGTTGTGTGTGAAGGTGACAAGTTTTTTTTAATGGACCTCACATTGCAAAATCTTTCAGAAATGTCACAGGATTTCTGTGGGATTTGGTTAATGTGGTAATTAAAATCATATCTGAACCGTAAACCCAGCCTAGAACCAGAAATGTCGGGGACAATATTTTAGACCAGTGGTTCTCAACTCCTGTTCTCAGGACCCACCAACAGGCCAGATTTTAAGTATTAACTTGGGGAGGTGCAGACTAGAATACTGCAATCACTGAGCAGCAAATGATATCACCTGTGATGTATTTCAGTTATCCTGCAAACCTGGCCTGTTAGTGGGTCCTGAGGACAGTAGTTGAGAATCCCCGTCACCAGTCCTAAAAGATCATACAAGAGAAGAGCACACTGCTCCCTGCAGAGACAGCAAGCTACAAGTAGCATAATGACAACATCATAACACAAACCTGGGTAGGTTTAATCACAGCAGCCTGTGTGCTCTTGTGTTCCACGTGACAATCACGCAGTCTAGAAGGAAGCAAGCCACACCCCCAGGGAGCCCACATGCTGTATTAGTGAGTGCATACAAGCCTGGTTAGGGCCACATACAGTTAGTACCCAGCACAAGTGACAGAAATCATGATTGGAGGGTGTCAGATGAGTGTATGTTTTGGCCAATCACGTGCCTCGTTCCTTACCATTGACATTTTCCAAAGTCAGTGTTTACTGATAAAGCCCCATCAAACATCTGAGTTGGTCAATAAAATTGTTTAAAGTTAGAAATCTGATACAGGGAAACATGTTAAGCCAAATCATTTTTTCAGCTACCTGCTCTAACAGCAGCGATCTTTCTGGTGGAGTTAAATATTCAACCAATTTTTAAAGGATTTAGAATATCCTTGAGGAACATGGCACATAGAGTAGTCCTCACAGGGAACGGATTGGCTACCTATCCTTAGCATACTGATGCACGAGACAAAATGGCTGCTTGCAAGGGGCTCCATGATGTGTCTTAAGGCAGCATTGTTTTTACTACTTTTAGTAAGAAATCAGGTTATTTTTTTCTTTCATCTATATACTTCTAAATGTCTAAAGGAAAGGAGATGATTGGTTGCTATGAGCATACAACCATACCTTCATATATTATTTATTGGTGTTGCCCTGTGAAAGAGAAATACAGAACCATCATGGATTCTTAAAGTGGTATTTCTAAGTTTAGAATAGAGTGGAGAATTGCTAGATGGTCTGTGAAGTTTTTACTACCACTGGGGAGATTTACCCTCACTTCCTGTGTATATCCAAAAAGAAGTCCAAGATAATCCAGCAGGAAGTTAGAGAAAATCTTCTCAAAAGAGTATGTTTGACAGTTATCACCAGCACAGATGAACTCTTAGGGAATTTCCTTTCACTTCCTGTTTCAGTGACTGTCAACTTTTAGATTTCTCCACTTCCTTTCTTGTAAGTCTTCCCGATGGCGACACCTCTTATGAGAGATGGTAGCTTCCTAACTATCTAAAAGAAAACTATTCTGGTTGGAGTTCCACTTTGAACAAAAAATTCACATTGTTGCTAGTAAAATAACTTTCATCTTACTTAAAAGGCATTTAGCCCAAAGGTGTGCTTTAAAAGGACCCACAAAAGTCCCTTATGACTTTTCCCTTCTAATATCCACGGCCTGAATATTTAATTGAGAAAGTCCCTAATTTAAAATTGCTATTATATGTAATTATTGTATGCCTTCAATGCACAGCCAGCGAATACCTTCGTCATTTAAAAAGTACCTATCAAAGAAGTTGGCTGTTTTCGTAGGAAAAATAACTATTTTTCAAAAAGTATACTACAGTAATTAAAAGTTCCTAAGATGACATGGACTAGGGCTAATTTACTAACACTGGAGAGTGCAAAATCTAGCACAGTTGTGCATGGTAGCCAATCAGCTTCTAACGTCAGCTTGTTCAATTAAGCTTTGACAAAAAAACTGGAAGCTGATTGGTTTCTATGCAGAGCTGCATTAGATTTTGCATTTTAAAATATTAGTAAATCAACCCTACTGAATACTAGTTTTCCTAACAAGATAGCTCCCTTAGAGAGTCAGCCCACCCATACGTGATATTTTAGTTATAGGTACAGTCTGGTGGGCTGAGTCAGCCCCTGGCTTCTTATTTGTATTGCATACTCCAATAGTGAGATTTCCCAGGCTTCATTTCAGATTCTGTTCCTGTCCACATTGGCAGGTTTGGGTGACGCCTCTTGAGACATTCACCATTATATAAAAACAATTAAAAAATCTCTGCAGAAAAGTGGAGTCCTCTCATAATGGCCATAGCAGGTGACCTGGGAACTCAGAGATCTAAAGATCTCAACCAATCAATGGTTGCAGACCCCTGGCTTAGCTCCACTGGTATTAGTGTCTTTGTGGATTTTTCAGTGTTAAAAGGTATACCAATGTACTTGCAGTCTCAGTTAGGTATTGTCACTTGACATATCCCTGATGGTAAACTGGGTGACAGGTATGCACCGACTTAAAGGCAGGCACCGACTGTATGTGTAGGGATGGTGCCATTTTTCCTGATGTGTTAGTAGTTATGATTTTTATTATATAATATTGTGTTACCTGCTGTATAATGTGTAGACTTACGAAAGGTGCAGTGCACTGCATATTATTGGGATAATCAGCCTAGTGCAATAGATACAGTGGGTACGGAAAGTATTCAGACCCCGTTAAATTTTTCACTCTCTTATATTGCAGCCATTCGCTAAAATCATTTAAGTTCATTTTTTCCCCTCAATGTACACACAGCACCCCATATTGACAGAAAAACACAGAATTGTTGACATTTTTGAACAATCACATGGTCCTAAGTATTCAGACCCTTTGCTGTGACACTCATATATTTAACTCAGGTGCTGTCCATTTCTTCTGATCATCCTTGAGATGGTTCTACACCTTCGAGTCCAGCTGTGTTTGATTATACTGATTGGACTTGATTAGGAAAGCCACACACCTGTCTATATAAGACCTTACAGCTCACAGTGCATGTCAGCGCAAATGAGAATCATGAGGTCAAAGGAACTGCCTGAAGAGCTCAGAGACAGAATTGTGGCAAAGCACAGATCTGGCCAAGGTTACAAAAAAATTTCTGCTGCACTTAAGGTTCCTAAGAGCACAGTCCTAGAGCTGGCCCTCCGACCAAACTGAGATATCGTGGGAGAAGAGCCTTGGTGAGAGAGGTAAAGAAGAAGCCAAAGATCACTGTGGCTGAGCTACAGAGATGCAGTCGGGAGATGGGAGAAAGTTGTAGAAAGTCAGCCATCAGTGCAGCCCTCCACCAGTTGGGGCTTTATGGCAGAGTGGCCCGACGGAAGCCTCTCCTCAGTGCAAGACACATGAAAGCCCGCATGGAGTTTGCTAAAAAAAACACCTGAAGGACTCCAAGATGGTGAGAAATAAGATTCTCTGGTCTTAATTCTAAGCGGTATGTGTGGAGAAAACCAGGCACTGCTCATCACCTGTCCAATACAGTCCCAACAGTGAAGCATGGTGGTGGCGTTTTTCAGCTGCAGGGACAGGACGACTGGTTGCAATCGAGGGAAAGATGAATGCGGCCAAGTACAGGGATATCCTGGATGTAATCCTTCTCCAGAGTGCTCAGGACCTCAGACTGGGCTGAAGGTTTACCTTCCAACAAGACAATGACACTAAGCACACAGCTAAAATAACGAAGGAGTGGCTTCACAACAACTCCGTGACTGTTCTTGAATGGCCCAGCCAGAGCCCTGGCTTAAACCCAATTAAGCATCTCTGGAGAGACCTAAAAATGGCTGTCCACCAACGTCCACCATCCAACCTGACAGGACTGGGGAGGATCTGCAAGGAGGAATGGCAGAGGATCCCCAAATCCAGGTGTGAAAAACTTGTTGCATCTTTCCCAAAAAGACTCATGGCTGTTTCTACGTTGTTCAAAAAGTGTGGACCTAAACCCCTAGGAGACGGTAAGGAGGAACGTCTAGGAGGGGTCAGGACAGTCCAACCTACCACCTGCAACCACCTGTCGGTAAAAATCCAGAGAGGTCTCTACGAATTAACCCAAATTCGGTCCCGAGACCGACCCGGTAAGTTCTTGTCAGTGCCTCAACAACACTTCGGTGAGGAAGCAATAAAATCGACACACGAATCACAGTAACAGAACAACCTTCCATTTGGAAGCCCGGTCAGACTCCAGGACTCGTGAGACCTCTTCCTAATGTAGGTCCTAT
>BLSH010447280.1:209209-221626 GCA_018402905.1 Glandirana rugosa | reverse complement strand
CCCCAAAAATGAATTCTCATCATCCGTAAACGCGACCACTTTTGCGCAAACCAATCAATAAACGCCGATTGCGATTTTTTTTATCGCAAATATGAGGAAGAATATAAATCGGCCAAAAACGGTGAAAAAAAATGTTTTTTTATATTTTTTTTTTGGATTTGTAATTTAGGAAAAAGTAAGAAATTTGGGTTTTTTTGCAAAATTGTCGCTCTTCTTTTGTTTATAGCGGCGATCAGAAATGACGCAGCGGTGATCAAATACCACCAAAAGAAAGCTCTGTTTGTGGGAAAAAAAGGACGCAAATTTCGTTTGGGTACAACGTCGCACGACCGCGCAATTGTCAGTTAAAGCGACGCAGCGCCGAATCGCAAAAAGGGCTCCGGTCCTAAAGCTGGAAATCCTTCCGGGGCTGAAGTGGTTAATAAATCTGCAAAAATGTCAACAATTCTGTTTCCTTGTCAATATGGGGTGCTGTGTGTACATTAATGAGGGAAAAAATGAACTTAAATGATTTTAGCAAATGGCTGCAATATAACAGAGTGAAAAATTTAAGGGGGTCTGAAAACTTTCCGTACCCACTGTATGTCCTTGGTTATGCAAAGACTGCATTTTGGTTTATTAACCATATGTCTTAAGCTGTTCTATATTCTAGAACTGTTCAGGATTGCAAAGCTGCTGTCTATTTTACTACATCTCTTCACCCCCTCCCCCTCAACCTTTTTTTTGTGTATTGTTTTTTTTTCCTTTTTTGGTTTTTGTAAAACCTACAAAACTTTCAATAAAAAATATTTGATAAAAAAAAAAAAAGAAAGAAAAAAAAAAAGAAATCCACCATCAGAGTCCACAAGACACACAGAAAACTGTTGGAGGGGTTTAACTCTCTAACCTCTACTGTAAACCAAAATATCAGTTTACAATGGACTGACCTCATGTGTATCGGCTACATTTGCATGTTATCACCCGTTTATAGACTGCGTAGTTAAAGTAGTTAAGATAGAAACATTACGGACTAAGTCTGTGAAGGCTCTCATATATCCAGGTCATGGTATATCTAGTAATAGTCCTATTCAATTTTTAGCTTCTCCAAACCACTTCTTCAGTTCTATTGAGTGTCAGGAAGATACCCCAGCATTTATATCCACTCAAGGAGCATTAAGGCCTCTTGCACACAATACTCCTGTTTGAGCGTCTACTTTTTCAGCCGGGTTTTTTTTTGTATGTATTTGCACGTATTCTCGCGCATTTGCCCACAAATTTATTCTCCCCATCGCATGACAAGTCGCACAAGTGTGATTGGAGCCTAAGGCTTCTTTCACACTTGTACGACTTGTCCTGAGACTTTAGATTGCAAAATCACATGACAAGTTGTTCCCCATTTGCAATGACAACCATTCATATATGTACGATTTCAAGTCGTGCCGACTACAAAGTAGTCCCTGCACTACCTTGGTCCAACTTTCATGCGAGTTGAGGTCCATAGACCTCAAGTTTGCACAGGCATTCCCTGAAATCACATCAAAATCGTGACCAAGTCGCGGCAGTGTGAAAGGGGCCTAAAGGTGTGAACTGTTGTCAAATCGCAGGGATAGAGATGTTAATATTATCTATACATTCCATGGTGACTGGATTAAGAGGTTTCTTCTACCTGTGTGGATAGAAGTGCTGGGGTAAGCTCTGGACACTCATCACAATTGAAGATGTGACTTTAGGAGAAGATATGAAACCTCTTCAACATTACAGAACATGTCCAGTTGACTCTAACTATTATTACAGACTACAAATATGAAAGGTGGTTTCTGCTTGCATGTACATAACATTTATGACAGCATAACATTAAAAATCATAGGTGATGAAATAAATATATAAAAAAACAGACATATGCAAACAAAATTTGAAAAATTAAGAAAACCGATGCACAGACACTTGTACAGAAAAGATGCTTTACCAGCCAACCATTAGATGGCTTTAAATGTAAAAAGTATGTGAAATAAATCAATTGGCTGACTCTTGCCTCTTTAATGCTATAGTGTGTGCACTAGTTTTCAGCAATGCTGTCTATATGCTATTACTAGTGTGCCAGTTACATTCACATACATTGGTGCGAGTGTCTACACGTGAGGTGAATAACAGCCAACTACCATGCAAACTAAAACCCAACTAAATCCCGCTCTACCACCAGGGTGCAGCATATCCAAAGCAGTGTGCCACCCAAAACGAAAGATGTGATGCCTTATACCATGGGACTCCAAACTTACCAAACAAAGAGCCAGTTTCAGGCTTTAGGGGGGCCGGACTGGGGTGAGTGGGATTGGAAAATTCTCAATGTTATTGGGGGTACACAATGCCCACCATTGGTTTTTAGTGTGAGAAATGGTGCCCCATGGTTAATATCAGGGGGAGAAATGGTGCCCCATTGTTGGTATCAGTGGGAGAAATAGTGCCCCAAGGGACGGTTAAAAGCAGGCAAAGGGCCACATCCGGCCACCGGGCTGCAGTTTGGGGACCATTGCCTTATACCATCAATGCATGCGTGCAGGGGAAGACTGAGTGTGTGCAGGTAAAGGGAAAGCCTGGGCAGACCATGTTTAAGCAGTTATTTGGCCTGATCTGTAGGTCTGTGTTTATGTATCCCCAAGTGTTAATAAGGGCCCCATACATATGCCTTAGGACCCTGAGTGGGTGTTTAATTTGTTACCTTTCTCTGAAAAATTCAACAAAAATATTAAAATACAAAAAATGGCCACCCTAAGTGCATAAGCAAGACTGAGGAGTAAGCCTGTGGTTTTGGAAGTCAATTAGACTGGGACCTACTGGCAAACTCATCTCCAGAGAAATATTGGACTGTCACTAATATCTTCTTAACCAGAAATCAGGACTGTCATCATTCCTTCTCTACTTCCTAAATGAAAGATCCAGAATAAATATGTAGCCAGTTAATAGGAGACTCCTAACCTGCATAAATGTCTCAAATCAGTGACTGAAAGCAGTAATGGATAACTATCATGGCAATTAAAGCATTTCTGCCCTGACAAGTTCCTTTTACCATAGGATTACTACACACCCCGTAGACCCCTCCCATCTAGAGTTGCCATTTAAAGAGACCCTCTAATCAACTATAAAATTTGCAGGTAAAAGTACAGAAAACCATTTGTAATTTAAATATTTTTTTACCGCAATATTTTAATAAACTAATTCATAAATGAATAATACATTTTTTTTTTATTCACTTTCAATGTGCCTATGAACTTACTGGAAAGCTTGACTTCTTTCCAAATTCCACAGTCAATTTCCTAGCACAGTCCCATCTCTTCTAACACGATAGCCCTCTCTTTTTCTGAGTGTGTCTAATTACTGTATGTGCCGGCCCAGCTCCTTTGCCCTTCCATTGACCTTCCTACATAAGCTTTTATGCAGCAGCTGAGGGAGGAGTGAATGGGAATACTATGATGTGTCACTTGGGTCTGCTGACATCTCTTCCATGATGGTGGTGCCCCAGCAGCAGTCTTGGTGCCTTTGGATGTCTACACAAGGGGAACTTTTACATGTAAAAACATGCCCAAAATATGTTAATATGCACATATAATATTATGGGAATTTTTTTGTTGAGATGGTCTGGTGACAGGGTCTTAATAAAATGACAGTACAGAGCACAATAGCTTAGGCCAGGGCTTCTCAACCAGGGTTCCATGGAACGCTAGGTTTCCTCCAGAGGTTGCTAGGGGTTCCTTGAGCAATGAGTAATTTCTGCCTCTCAAATAAATTCCTACTGACACCATTGATCTTTATAGCTAATTGTAAGGGGGTTAATTCTTCCTAACCACCACAAGTATAAGGAGCATTCTTCCCACTGACCTTCACACTAATGTATCATGAGTTATAGATATAGTCATTTTAAGCAGGTGTTCCCTGAGACTGGGCAGTTATTTCAAGGGTTCCTCTATGTTGAAAAGGTTGAGAAAGGCTGGCTTAGACAGTGAGATAGTATAGAGTAAAATATCCACAGCAGCCAATCAGAAAACAACACCTAACTCAATCTAACTGCTATAGGATAAGGAATCTTCATCATTGTTGGCTCTGCTTTATACAGTAAGCCTAAATATGTAATGCAGTAAACAACACAGTTAAAAGAATATGATGTATAATGATAAACAGAGCTCCTATAAGCCCAAGAGGCAACTAAATAGTTCCATTAGCAAACAATTCCTGGTAAAGAAAGTAACGTTAGCTATCCCCATCAATTGACTTTCTTGTATCAGGTCACAAATCAGCTCCCCAGGAGGTGTTTATTGCTATGGTGCAGGATAGTACTGATGGGATGCAGATTTGGTGCCGGGTGCAGATGGTAGGGAGGGGGGTCTGGACAATATGGCTGAGAGTGGGATGGGGTGAAATGAAAATCAAGAGTCAGCAAAGGTCGCAAGGCCAAGCGGTCAACACAAACAGAGGCGGTGCAGGCAGTGTCAGCAGTGTACAAACCTTAATACCGGTAACTTTCGCAACCTGTTGGAGGCACCACAGACAAAACTATTAGCAAGCGTTGCCCACCACGCAGCTCACCGCCAACCCCACCTCCCCTTTGATTTTGGGTTTAGTGTCATGCTGAGAACAAAAACAGCCAGTGATAGCCAGCGTGGACTAAGGATATAATCCACTTAATGATTTAGGGCAGAGGTGCAACAGCATCTGGTCTGTAGGCATAAGCTGTTATGTTTAAAGGGAAAGGGCCATTTTGTGTGCAACACTACAAATATACGTAATTAGGAGTTTAGGAAATTCACACTGCTATTAGGAAAAGAACGGTTGATTAACAAGATGCGGTAAGTATCTTTTCCATTAGTGATATCAAGTGGAACCAATTATACAATATTTCTAACACTATTGCAGTGTCCTTCCACCGGGACGCTTTCCACAAAGCAGAAATTGACATTGACGATGTCAATGAGTGTGACTGCCTTCCTTTCCCACATAAAAGTATTTTTAAATGGGATGCACTGATCAGAATAGACCAATTAGGGATGGACTAAAGTCTGCTCACTAACTAAGGCTAGATTCACACCTATGCATTTTTAGTGCTTTATGCATTCTGCAGATTTGCACTACAGAACGTGTTCCATAGGAAACCATGTTAAATGAACTGCAGTGCAAAATGCAAAAAGCACTAAAAATGCATAGGTGTGAATCAGGCCTAAGACTATGCTGGATACTCTTAAGGTAACCTAGTGAAAAACTCTCTCTAACTTCCATGTTCTAAGTACTCAAGAAATAGGGTGCTGTTTGAGAAAAGGGTGGGGGTTCGAAATGACAGTCAAAGCTACATAATACTGTGTGCATGGAGCAGAGGCACAAGACTAACTTCCTCCTTGCCTTACTCAAAGTAGAGATGACTTCTAAATTCCCATTTTTGACTTTGCTCCTACAGCATCTCTTCCTTGCTGGCTGAAACAAGCAAGATTAGGAGGTAGAGGGGTTGGACATGAATTTTCACATGCTATCAAAATCCAGACAAAGTTATTACTTGAGCCCAACTGATTCACCCGAGCTGAGAAATCCAAGTATAATAGGTCAAAGAGAGGGCCAAATGAAAGCGCCTTGGGTGTCCACAGTCTTTACTGTTCTACCAGTTACAGCAAGCAGGGAAAAAACATCCAACACATTTTTTTTGGGGGGGTGGATGGGGGCACACAATCACCTACATCAGGGCTAGAGGAGAGGTTTAACATAACACATGAAAATTTTATGTATGTTATTTGAAAAACTTTACTCCATGCTAGATAACTAGATAAGGGTTTATTGTGTGGCCCCTTAAGTGCATTTGCTCATTTTTTTAAAAACATTTTTATTTATGAATTTCAAATCATACAGGAACAAACCAATCCAATAGACTTAACAATAAAACACGATATGGACTAGTGAGCATTGTGCACATACCTATTCAAGATTTGTCATTAGATCCTACAAAGGGAAGTATTACATTAGTCAATATCAGTAGAAAGGGATTGTAGATCATAGAGCGTTGGCTTTCTTTTGCCCTAGTTCTTGTAACCAGTTAATAAAGACTTTGGACTCCTAAGGATTTTTTATTTGGAGCCCTCTGATCCATTACAACAAACAAGCAAGATGTCACTCAAATGTTGCTTTTGATGGTCAGCGTGACAGTGCGGTGTTTTAGCCATTGAGTGGTGTGTTCTCTTTGGCAATCCTGTTGGTTATGTGTTGCTGCCAGAGACAGGATTACTAGGGGTTACTTGTCCTGAAATTTTACATTTTAAAAGGACGAACACCAAGGACCCATGTGTCTTTTTTTTCAATGAGCTAAACTAAATAATGTCTTAAAAAAAGTACATATTACTTTATTCCTAAAAACTAGTCAAAAACAAATTTGACTAGGTATAACTTAAAGTAGAACTATAGGCAAAACGTTTTTTTTTTCATTTTGGATAGAGCAAGGAAAGGTTATAACCTGTCAGATTTTTTTTTCTCCATCTGTGTCCCATTGTGGAGACTTCCTTTCACTTCCTGTCCCATAGCCAAACAGGAAATGAGAGGTAATCCCTGCAAATTAGGAGAATTCCCTGGGGCCCCCCAGGTCACCAGAACTAATGTCCCCATTGGAAGATTTCCCCTCTATCACTTTTCTGGGAACAACCCAAAATTTGGGATTTTCTTTTACTTTCACTTTCAATAATAATGGTAAACAGGAGAAATAGAGAGGATGAATCTCCTTAACAGCTGCTAGTATACAGTAAATAATTTTGTTGTTTTTCATGAGAAAACTATCAGTGAATTAGTGAAGGAAACCTTAGAAGCCCCCCTCGATCTTCAAATCTCTGGACCCTAGCTATGAAATCTTTGGGTGCTGGATTTTTCTGAGTTGCATTACATTATACACATTTTCAACTCTGAACACTCTACTGTACTTACCAGTGATGATCTTGGAAGTAGATGGTGATTGTATCTCTCCAGGCAATTGAGATCCTGGGGGCTGGGGTGGAGGGGGGACAGTTGGTCGGATACGTGGTTTGGGGACAGGGCGCGGTCGAGGAAGGGTGCCAGAGTTTTGCTGAGGGAAGGGGTGGGTCTGGGTGGCTTCAGGCAGGATGCCCTGGGCAGCTGGGTGATCTGCAATGGGAGGAGGAGTATCTGGTGGTGTTGGGGAGTGTGAGGGGCTGGAGGATTGCTCTGTGACTGATTCTGTGGATGACATGGTGGCCTGAACCATGGGTTTGGGTTGAGGTGCTGGCTGTGTGGGTGGCTGTGGTGGAGGATGATTCGGTGCCTGTATGAAAGGCTGGCTACCCGAATGCCTGCGTGGTAAGGTGCCGTGTGAGTGTGAAATGGGAGCTGCTGTGCCACTTTGATTATTGGTGCTGTTTGGTGGAGAGGCACTATGGCCAGAGGGTTTGGGGGAGATGGAAGGAGGGGTATTAGCTGCAATAGGCACATTCGGATTTCCAGGTTGTATAGGAGGGGCGATTACTGGCTTTGGAGGAGCTGGGGCAGGTTTCTTAGTAACTGCAAGAAAAACAATACAATCCTGAATTACCACTTGAAAACCAGGCTTTTTTCTGACATTTGTTGTTTACAAGTAAAAATCAGTATTTTGGCTAGAAAATTACTTAGAATCCCCAAACATTATATGTACTTTAGCAGAGACCCTAGAGAATAAAATGGCAGATGTTGCAATATTTTATGTCACACTGTATTTGCGCAGTGGTCTTTCAAACAAAATTTTTTGGGAAAAATTACACTTTAATGAATAAAAAACAAAAACAAAAAAGAAAAGTAAAGTTAGCCCAATTTTTTTGTATAACGTGAAAGATGTTGTTACGCCAAGCAAATAGATACCAAACATGTCATGCTTTAAGATTGTGCACGTTCGTGGAATTGTGACAAATTACAGTACTTAAAAAGCTCCATAGGCGGCGATTTAATTTTTTTTACAGCTTACAGGTTTAGAGTTACAGAGGAGGTACTATGCTAGAATTATTGCTCTTACTCTAATGATCGTGGCGATACCTCACATGTGTGGTGTGAACACCGTTTACATATGCGGGAGCGACTTACATATGCGTTCGCTTCTGCGCGCAAGCTCGGAGTGATGGGGCACTTTAATTTTTTTTCTTATTTATTTTACTTTTTATTTTTGCACTGTCCCTTTAATTTTTTTTGATCACTTTCATTCCTATTGCAAGGACTGTAAACATCCATTGTAATAGAAAAAACATCTCTCATTTACCTTTAAAAGGGAAGAAAAATGCATTTTGACTTAAAAAAAAAAAAAAATATCCCCTCAATCTTCCAGAGGACTGGAAGTGACGTCGGAGGTCACTCCGGTCCTCCAAGGGCATAGAGCCGAGTGGGGGCTAGCTTGCCCTCACTCGGCTTCCGGCCTAGCAATTGGTCGTATCAGATTGGTTCAGAGCTTACCGACGGCTCTGGTAAGCTTGGAATTGACTGGGAAGTGGCGGGAGGAGCACCTCTCCTGCGGCCTATAAAAGTGATCTTGCGGTCAATCCTCTGCTGGGAAAGCCGGCCGCCTGACTGAATAAAGATACCGGGGGTTACGACAGCTAGTTGCTGCCATGGTTGTAAACTTCAGACATGAAATATAAACAAAGCATATGCCTCTAGCGCAGTGGTTCTCAACTCCGGTCCTCGGGGCCCACCAACAAGCCAGATTTTAAGTATTACCTTGGGGAGATGCAGACTAGAACACTGCAATCACTGAGCAGCAAATTATATCACCTGTGATGTATTTCAGTTATCCTGCAAACCTGGCCTGTTGGGGGGTCCCGAGGACCGGAGTTGAGAACCACTGCTCTAGCGTGTACTTGTCTCAATCCAGAGCACGGTCTCATTTCTGTCCTCTGCTTCTTTTCTCTGCTCTCAGCATGAATCACCTCGACAAGTTTTCCTGACACCAAGAGAAAAAAAGGTGACAGGAGGGATCTGATTGACAGCCTCAGTTCTCTTCCTGTGAGCTGTGTGAAGGTGGGGGGGTGTGTTCTTTCCCTCCAATCAGCTCTCAGAGCTCTCCTCACCAAGCTCTGCAGAGTGAGACCTCAGCTCTCCGCCCCCTGCTTTCCAAACGCTCAGACAAACTTTATAAATGCTCGACTTTGAACAGATTTAGAGAAGACTGTAGATAAACAGGTGCAACTTATATAAGATTATTTGTTTCATCTCTGTGTATCACCTGAGGCCAGTAACTTCACTGGGTATATGTAAGGGTTTACAATTCCTTTAATTATTGACACCCCAGTTGAGGTAGCCCAATCCCAGCTATTAACAAGCCACACCTCTTTTAGGTGAAAAACAGAACTATTTTTACATATGGCTTTTTCCTGCAACAGGGTGATATTTTATTTATTTATTTATTTATCTGGGCTAAAACCTACCCCACTGAGTCTTGGGAGGAAGTACTTATGTAATGAAATACAGGAATTTGTATTGCTGGCCTCTTTCTGAAAATACTAGCTGCCTGGTTATAATGCTGACCAACTGCCTTTATTCATTTTAAAGTCATTGTTTAAGAAAGTATAGAGATCAGAAATAAAAAAAATAATAATAATATGCTCACTTGTTCCAGGTCAGTGAGGCAGTAATGCATAAAGAGGGTCAGCTCGGCAGCCAGGAAACTAGCATTTTTCAGAAGAACCGCTCAGCAATGCCAGTTTATTTTGTTCAATGTTAAAGTGGAAGGCCATGCAAAACCTAAAATCCATGCATCTATAGCCACCAACATTCTAACACTAAGCTATCTAACCCTGTGAAGAAAAAAATCAGCATAAATACCTTTTCTACAGACAATCCGATTCCACACTGAGCTGTCAGCCGCGGCTTCTGTGTGGAGGCGGGTGCAGAGGACACAGCTGACAACAGAAGCCCAATGATAAGTCTATGGGTGATGTCACTCCACATTCATTTCACAGCCGTTGTTGGCCGTGTCCTGTGCAGAGCTTCCGCCGCTGGAGATTGGGTCGGATTGCTTGCAGAATAGGTATGTATACTGATTTCTTCTTCACATGGCTGGATAGGTTAGTGTTAGAATGTGGGTGGCTATAGAGGCAGGGATTTTAGTTTTTGCATGGACTTCCACTTTAAGGATGGAAACAAACTGATGTAGCCCATATATTACATACATACATATTCAGTTCTTTTAATTTCACCACCATAAAGTCACTTGGGCAATCTCTCATTATCACTGCATGTATTATGTATTGGTTCCACTGACTGAAACTAAGAATTTATAATACCCAGACAAGGCACACATCTAGCTTTTGAAATAGGTCCCAAATGCTCAAATATGCACTCCCTACCCCAGTCCAATTCCCGTTATGCACAATTATATTTGTTCATGATAAGCTACTAACCTCGCCTGGAGGAGTGAGGACTTGGGTTGGCAGCACCTTGCGCAGGAACAACCATGAACTGGTTTGTGTTGGCTGCAGCAGATGTGAGAGATCCGTTCCGCAGAGATGGGGGTGTGGTTGCTGTAGGAATTTCTTTGGTCTTGTTTGTGCTGTGGATGACAATGGAATAACATTTTTCATCAGATACAATAAGAGACGAATAACGGACCCTTCTTGTAATGCACATGCTTGTCCTTACCTGGACTCTTCTTGTCCAAAAGCTGACACAGGCTCTGCAGCGACTGCTGGCTGTGCAGGATAATTGTTAGCAGCGGTAACATCTGTTGGGTTCCCAGCTAGCTCTGCCTGTGTCCCACCATCATTGGGTGGTAGCGGCGGATGATAAGCAGGGGACGCATGTTTTCGGTTTAACGTTCCTCCTCTCCGCGCATTAAATGGGAACTCTATAACTTTGAGGCCAACACTAAAGTATGACAGAATGAGACATTGATTACACCACCTGAACAGAACCCAGGTATGGCCACATATGTGCAGATCTATACAATTAGAAATTTACTGATGCTCATTCACATTTTTTCACTGTCAGGAACTGCTGCAGACTATGCTCACAGTCTACTGCTGAATGTCCTGGAAAAATGTGAGAAAAAGTAACAGTTGATAACGATCACAGTTCCCAACACATTGAAAACTGCAATGACGATTATTTCCCAGAGTCTTTACAGGGGCTACAGGCACTGTCTTCTGCAAAAGAAGACAATCTTAAAGTGGTTGTAAACTCCATTAATGAAATCTGACCTGGGCACATATATCTGCAGTGTTTACTTATCTCTCTCCAAAGCTCTAAGTACCATGTCTTTCTGCTGCCCCGTACCTCTGTTATCAGCATGAGAACCTTCTGACAAGTTCTCCGACACATAAGAGATAAAAGCTGCTGGAAATTTGTGTCAGGGAGGGAACATAGAGATAGATAAGCAGAGAGTTTGTCTATTTACACTGCAACTCTACAAGTTTCTTCGTTCCTCTGCCTATGTGGAGAGTGCGGTTTGTGCCTTTCCACCAATCAACTCACACACAGTGTATGCCAAGAATCCCAACCCACTGCTGAATGAGGAAACAAGATTTGTAACACGATGTGCACTTCTTTAGTGTAGAACGCTAAAGACTGCAGATATACAGGTAAAACTTATGTAGGAGGATTTGTTTAATCTCTGTGTATCAATCGAGGCTGTTAACTTCACTGGGTATATGTGAGGGTTTACATCCACTTTAAAAAGGAGAAGTGCAGCCAAAGCTCATTTGGCTATGCATCTCCTATGAATCACAGGAGTGCAGTTCCTTCTGCACTCTTGTGATCCGTTTGCAGCAGACAGCGGAAGCCTGCTATCAGCTGATGTCACAGAGCTGGTCCAGGCTTGGGAAAGATCGTGACCATATGGTCATGATCAGCCCACATGCCTCGACCGACACAAGGCTCAGCCACTGAGAACCTGGGCCTGCCGCTCCTGCTACTGCAATTGAAATCTGCAACTCCAAAATGAAGTCAGCAATGACAGCTTAAATATACACAAAGGTTCCATTTTAAGCCCAAAAGTTTAAAAACTTTGTTTCTTTTTAACTCACCTGTCCTTTTTTAGGAGGTCCTCTGCAATGGCCATGCTGAACGGCCTCTTCTTGTTGTCAAAAAGACCAAACTCGTATGACATGTCATTTCCGTAACTGGTCAAACGACAAATTGATGACGGATAATATAGGAGACAACTAAACAACTGAAAGTCTCCACCTGAAGTTACATAGACCGCGGAAACAGGGTCGGTGAGGTCGAAGAGTGTTATTGCACAGGTCGCCTTTACTGTACAGTATGCTCAAACCAGAAAAACTGTTGTTCTTCTCCGGCAAGTCGTACCGGTAACGTCTCCTGGAGGATTTTTTCCTGTCCACTCAATTTTTCTTTGTTTCAAAAATTTGAAAACCCGAATTTTACCTTGGAAACACATATAAATTCGACAGTAACGACTGAAGTAAAACCTCAACGTCTAAAGTTAAC
>BLSH010447280.1:184654-205822 GCA_018402905.1 Glandirana rugosa | reverse complement strand
AAATAAGTATTTGATCCCCTATCAAACAGCAAGATTTCTGGTTCCCATGTGTCTTCTATACAGGGCTGAGATTAGGAGCACTCTCTTAAAGGGAGTGCTCCTAATCTCAGCTTGTTACCTGTATAAAAGACACCTGTCCACAGAAGCAATCAATCAGATTCCAATCTCTCCACCACGGCCAAGATCAAAGAACGGTCCAAGGATGTCAGGGACATGATTGTAGACCTACACAAGGCTGGAACAAGCTACAAGACCATTGCCAAGCAGCTTGGTGAGAGGGTGACAACAGTTGATGTGATTCTTTGCGAATGGAAGAAACACAAAATAACTGTCAATCTCCCTTGGTCTGGGTATCCATGCAAAATCTCACTTTGTGGAGTTTCAATGATCATGAGAATGTTGAGGAACCCTCCCAGAACTGCATGGGAGAATCTGGTCAATGATCTCAAGGCGGTTGGGACTATAGTCGCCAATAAAACAATTGGTAACACACAACATCGTGAAGGACTGAAATCCTGCAGCACCTGCAAGGTCACCCTGTTTATGAAAGCACATGTACAGACCCATCTGAAGTTTGCTAATGTACATCTGAATGATTCTGAGGAGAACTGGGTGAAAGTGTTGTGGTCAGATGAGACCAACATCAAGCCCTTTGGCATTAACTCAACTCACTGAGTTTAAAGGAGGAGCAATGCTGCCTATGACCCCAAGAACACCATCCCCACCGTCAAACATGGAGTCGGAAACATTATGCTTTGGGGTGTTTTTCTGCTAAGGGGACAGGACAACTTCAACGCATCAAAGGGACGATGGACGGGGCCACGTGGCAACAAATCTTGGGTGAGAACCTCTTTCCCTCAGCTAGGGCATTGAAAATGGATCGTAGATGGGTATTCCAGCATGACAATAACCCAAATCACACGGCCAAGGCAACAAAGGAGTGGTTCAAGAAGAAGCACATTAAGATCCTGGAGTGGCCTAGCCAGTCTCCAGACCTTAATCCCATAGTAAACAGATGTGTGCAAACCTGGTGGCCAACTACAAGAAACGTCTGACCTCTGACCAACAAGGGTTTTGCCACCAAGTACTAAGTCATGTTTTGCGAAGGGGTCAAATACTTATTTCACTCATTAAAATGCAAATCAATTTATAATTGTTTTGAAATGCGTTTCTTTGGATATTTTTGTTGTTATTCTGTCTCTCACGGTTAAAATAAACCTACCATTAAAATTACAGACTGATCATTTCTTTGTCAGTGGGCAAACATACAAAAGCAGCAGGGGAACTGCGGGGGGAATTTATTAAGACTGGAGCGTACAGAATCTGGTGCAGCTCTGTACAGAAACCAATCAGCTTCCAGGTTTTATTGTCAAAGCTTACGAACAAGCTGATGTTAGAAGCTGACTGGGAACCATGCACAGCTACACCAGATTCTGAGTGCTCCAGTTTTAGTAAAGCTACCCCTATATACCGAGTCTCTCTCCATGCTCAACATCAGCAGATGTCCATTGCCTTACCTCCAGGGAAGAACCAGTCTGCATGTTGTATGATCGGCTCAATGATTGTCACCACATGGACTGAAGTGGCAGCTGCCATTTCTGCCAGTGTTCTGCAAAGAAAAAGAAAATGTATTTTTAACCATCAGCAGTCTAATTTTGGCTGATGATAAATAAGCCTGCACTAGTTTAACGTTCTATACTGCAAATCACAATTTATTCTGTGTCATAAAAACGAATATATCAGTGAAAAAACAGCATTCAGCACACCTTTGCATTTTATGAACATTTCCCTAAAAATTTGCAGGTATAGAAAAACATCTGGTGATCCTGCAAGAAATCCAGGGTTCTCCTAACTTTCTGGTCCTTTTGCCTACAGAACACCCCCTGGCTATGTGATGGAGACGAGGAAAGGAGTAAAGGAACAAGGTGTAATAAAGGCTTGTTAAGTCTAGGGATATAGAAATAAGGTGTAATACGTACTGTTTTCCTTACTCCAACAGGAGTGTAACCAGTCCCTTAAAGCCACCTCACCTCTAAGGTGCTCCAGTCTGCGGTTGCACACTGACATCAAATACAGTCATAGGCGTGCACTGGGGGTGTGCCTGGGCACACCCTAATCACTATGTGCAGTGCCAATTCCCACTACTTCCTGGGTTCCTCCCTGTGTTGCCCCGCACAGCTTCTGGCATCCCTCCTCTCTTCTCCCCCCGGCTGCTACGGGGGATGTTTCAGGATGGAGAGTGGGGAAAAGGGCTAATCAATATGTTGTTTACTGGTGCCTTTGTTTTCTAAATAAACACAGTGAATAAACTCACTGTGTTCATTCACAACTGAAGCATAGCAAACTATGTTTGTGAATGAACAGGAAGCTGCTCAGCACAGAGCCCTTCCCTGTTTAAATTTTGAGGTGCACACCCTAATGCAATAGGCTGCGTACACCTATGAATACAGTGCAGGGCCAATAGCCCTGCATTGTATGTGAGGACAGCGTAGTCCCACCAGTGGAAGGAATAAGGCAAGTAGTACACCTTATTCCTCTACCCTTAGAGATAACAAGCATTTAACCCTTGCAGTGTGGGAACCCAGTAAAAATATACATGCTACTGCACCTAATTATATGTGCATATGCACTCACGTTTTCTCTTGCTTTATGGTAAACATTACATTATAGATTCCCTTTAAATCATGATAAGGTCTTTAAAGTGTTACTGAACCCAGGACCCTGCATTCACTATATCTGGTCTCCCACAGTACACAGAACATGGAAATGCAATAGTTTTAGTAAATATAAACTGCTAAATTCTTTTCTCATCACAGTATATAGCAGTCTTGTAACTTCTATCAGTGTCTGGTTAAAGCTTGTAGGAGGAGTTTTCATTATGCTCTGACTGTCCTATGAGCCTGCAAGACCCCTGACCCTCTGTCTGGACAGTGCTGATTGGCCCTGTGCTGATCACATGCACCCTCCCAAGAAAAAAAAAAAATCTCTAGTAATACAAACCAAACTGAGCATGTGCTAGTCTCTGTTCTATCAGGAGATGGTTTGAGGACTGTGGAAGAAGGGGAGGATCAGAAAAGACAGGATCAAACAGCATTTTTACACAATGCAGAGGATTGACCCCTTAGGTTCCACAGTGAGTATAACAAGCATACTTTACTGCATATATATTTACTGTTGTGGTTTTAGTAACTCTTTAAATTTGTGAATCACGGTATTGGGGGAACAGTTGAAAGTGATAGCAGTGGAAGCCGGTTGAAAGGGGTAGCAGCTTTTTTTCTTTTGATAACTGACTTATTGATTTTCAAGATCATTCCTGGACAAAAGGTAAGTGTTAAGTGTACAAGCAGAATGTCATATGTTGCAATATGAGAGATGAAGCGTATGATAAGTAAAGACACACATTTCAGGCTTGTTCAGATTATTAAAATATGAAACAATTTTTTAAGTCAAAAAAATCCTATTTTCTCTTTCATTCATTGACGGACGCAGCCTCTATCCTTAACGTGTGGGGACGTCCCAAAGCGGTGTCAAAACGAGGGGTGGGCAACGCAACAACAACTGTACCCAACTGAAGAGCCTTCCGCGAGGAGCCAGACGCACCTCACACCGCCGTCTGCAAAACCTTGCGGCCAAAAGCAGCATCCGAGGATGCGGAAACATCAACCTGGTAAAACTTAGAAAAGGTGTGCACTGAGGTCCAGGTGAGGCCGCCTTGCACACTTGAAAAACCGATGCCTGATGTCGGAAAGCCCAGGAAGTACTAATCTCCCTGGTAGAGTGAGCCGTGACAGGAAAGGGGGGCTCCTGGCCCCGAACAGCATACGCACGGGTCACCGTCTGTCTTATCCAATGGGAAATAGTGGCCAACGAGGCCGCCAGCCCCTAGTGCGGGCCATCCACCGCGACAAAGTGTGCATCTGACCTACGAAAGGGGGCCGTGGCTGCCAGATACACCCGCAGAGCCCTAACCACATCCAGAGAGTGCAAAGCAACCTCCTTAGGATGAGACGGGCACAGGGAAGGGAGGACAATGTCCTCATTAATGTGAAAAGAAGAAACCACCTTCGGCAAGAATGAAGGAGACGGGCGCAAAACCGCCTTATCCTTATGTAGGACCAAGTATGGAGACCTACAGGACAAAGCCGCCAGCTCAGACACCCGCTTAGTGGATGTGATAGCCACCAGGAAAGCCACTTTCTGCAAAAGCAGTTGCAGCGAGATTTCCCTGATATTTTTGTACGGCGGCTTCTGAAGGACTGACAGTACCAAATTGAGGTCCCATGGTGCCAAGGGCGACCGAACCTGGGGGGCGACATGACGAACCCCCTGAACAAAGGTGCGAATCAAGGAATGCATTGCCAAGGGACGCTGAAAAAGAATCGCCAGGGCAGAAACCTGTCCCTTGAGAGCGCTCAATGCCAGCTTGTGATCCAGGCCTTGTTGAAAGAAGGCCAGCACCCGAGCCACCGAAAAAGACCGGGGGTTCCATCCCCCCGCCTCACACCAGGCAATGTAAGCCTTCCAGGTGCGGTGATATATATCTTGCGTGAAGTGGACTTACGCGCCTTCAGCATGGTAGGGATCAACGATTCTGAGACTCCCCGATCCCTCACCACCTGGGATTCATTAGCTAGGCCGTTAAAGCCAGCGAGGGTAAAGCAGGGTGCAAGATGGGGCCCTGTGACAGCAGATCTTTGCGAAGAGGGAGCCGCCAGGGGACATCCACCACCATTCGCACCACGACGCTACCAGAATGGTTTGGATCCCCTCTGCCTCTATCCTGCGCAACAGGTGCGGAAGCAGCTTGAGAGGGGGAAAGGCATAGAGGAGCCGGTACCGAGACCACGGAGTCACGAGGTCTCGGTACCGGCTTCTGCCAATGGATCCCTTGCCATGCTCACAAAGGCCTGCACTTTCCGATTGAGCCGGGACGCCAGGAGATCCAAGTCTGGCGTGCCCCACCGTTGACAGATCTGGCGGAATACTTCCGGGTGTAGGGACCAATCTCCCTGATCCAACGTCTGACGACTTAGGTAGTCCGCCTGCCAGTTTTCGATGCCCTGAATGTAGGCGGCGGAGATTGCCGGCACGTGAAGCTCTGCCCACCTCAGAATGTGGGCTGCTTCCGGCACCGCTGCCGCCGAGCTTCTCGTTCCGCCCTGATGGTTCACGTAGGCCACAGCCGTGGCGTTGTCCGACTGTACTCGAACGGGCCGACCATGCAGCCTCCCCGACCAGTGGGAGAGGCAAAACCTGATCGCTCGAAGTTCCAGCACATTGATCAGGAGACGGGACTCTACCGGGGACCAGCGACCCTGGGTCAACAGCAGCCCTAGGACCCCTCCCCAGCCGGTCAGGCTGGCGTCCATCGTGACCACCGTCCAATGCAAAGACTTTCCCAGCTCCAACGCCGGGTCCCGCAGTCACCAGGCGAGGGGAAACCCGAGTCCGGCGATCCAACCTGATCACCTGATCCAGGGACGAAGGAGACTTGTCCCACCGCAGCAGAATCGCCCGCTGCAGGGACCGGGTGTGACTGGGCATACGGAACCGCCTCGAAGGTGGACACCATGAGCCCCAACACCCGCATGCAAAACCGTAAGGAAGACCACCGCTGGGACAGCAGGGCCCGCATCGCTGCCCGTAGCGACAGCAATTTTTCCGGAGGTAGAAAAACCCTCGCCTGCTCTGTGTCCAAGATTAGGCCCAGGTATTCCAGTTGGCACGACAGAATCAGTGGCGACTTCTGGAGATTGATCACCCATCCGAAGTCCCACAGGGAACTGAGAGCGATAGCCACATTGTCCCTCAGATCTGAGGCCGACTCCGCCCTCAGGAGAAGGTTGTCGAGATATGCTACCACCGCTATGCCCCTCTGCCGCAGCAGAGCCAGCACAGGAGCCAAAAGCTTGGTGAAGACTCGAGGAGCGGAGTCCAGACCAAACGGGAGGGCCAAAAACTGGTAGTGGAGATCCCCCACCGCAAAGCGCAGGAAGCGCTGGTGATGAGCACAAATGGGGACGTGCAGATACACGTCCTTGATATCCAAGGAAGCCAGGAAGTCCGTCCTTCTTTGGAACCACAAAGAGATTGGAGTAAAACCCATGGAAACGTTCCTGCCGACGCCCCGGGGGGAGCCTCAAATTGGTGGCGAAGAACAAGTCCGGGGGCTGGGTAAGGAACTCTATCTTGTACCCGGAAGAGACCACCTCGCGCACCCAGAGGTCCGAGATGCGGGGGGTCAACCCATCATACGGAGGACTTCTCTTCTGACTTCTCGGGCTTTCGCTGCCAGGGACGCTTCTGACCCCCCCGCGGCGGCTTTGCCGGGCTGAGAACCCTTGTATAGTGCCCAGGGCACACAGAAAACGCTTCTGGGTGGAGAAAGAGTGGGCCCTGCCTATGACGGGGCTCCTTACCCCGCCTGGGCTCCGGGAGGAAGGTACTCTTTCCCCCTGTGAAATCCTTGATGATCTCATCCAAAGACGCCCCGAACAGCCGACCACCCTGGAAGGGGAGGTCCGTAAGGCCCTTCTTTGACGCCTGATCACCCAACCAGCACCTGAGCCAAAGCAGTCGTCTAATAATGACTGCAAAAATGGACAGCTTAGGCAGCATGAGGGCCATATCAAGCGCCGCATAAGAGTTACCTAAGGCCCTGCACCAGCTGGTCCGCCAGCTGCACAGATTCAGCAGGAACCTGGAGGGCCCCCAAGTCCCGTTGCAAAATGGTTGCCCATTCAGTGAGCGACTGTGCCACCAGTGCCAACGCCAGAGCTGGTCGCATGGTCGCCCCCGCCACCAGGAACACCACCTTGGTCCGCCTATCGGCCAGATCCTTAAAGGATGGAGAGCCCTCCATCGGGATAGTGGTCGCCTTGTTCAGGCGTGCCACCGGCGGGTCCACCGTAGGGGACTTCCACTGCCGCAGCAGAGTATACTCAAACAGATAACGCACAGAAAAATGCTTGGGCATGGTGAACGAACTCTGCGGGCGTTGCCACTCTTTATACACAAACTGATCGAAGTACGGCAAATAAGGGAACACCTTAGGAGCCCTGGCCAGCTTATGCGAGCCAAAAGCGTACACCACCTCCTGCGCAGCCCCAGCCGGGCCCAGCTTCAGCGACTCACGGACGGCGGAGACCAAAGAACCCAGAAGAGGCCTTTCACGCGCCACTGTGGCCCCCGAACACGACTCCTCATCGGAGGGGTCTTCAAGCTCGCCTTCCGACAGGTCCAGGGGGGTCCCCGTCACCGCGGAGCCCCCTTCAGGCCCCGAGTCCTCCCTGGAAGAAGGGGGTGGCCGCTTTTTCGCCACCCCCCGGACACGGATCGGCTCCACCCGGAAGAAAAATTCTTCCAGGATTGCAGTCAGCTTATCCAGAGGGACCACTGGTCCCAGCGTGCCCGGAGCCCCATCGGAGAGCTCTGAAGGGGAAGCACCCGCTTCAGCCGCCATTGCCACACCTTCGGCACCTACAAGGCCCCACAAAATGCCCCTTCTGGGGAGAAGGTCCAGTTGCCCCACACCACCCCACCGGCTGCCGGCACACAGGGACCCAGAGGCACTCAGGAGGATTCCCCACCACGCCCTACCGTCCCCGGGAGGTGCTGTCGCTGCTAGCTACTGTACTGCTGTTGTTGCCTCCGTAGCTGCTGCTGCTGTGCTCCGTGCCCACGTGTAGCCGGGGGAAAACGGTGCCAAGACCGGACCGCCCACACCGTCAGCCACACGGAAACCCTCACACAGCGGTCCAAGCAAACATGGCCGCCGTGTGCACTAGAGGCCGAAGCACCCGGTCGGCCCCCCGCAAAATGGCAGCCGCGGCTATAGCACGCGGCCGGCCATGGGAAAATGGTGGCTGGACCTCAGCAAAATGGAGCCGGGCGCCGCACAGCCCGGGGAGAGCGCACAAGCGGAGGGAACGGATCCACAACGGCGCCCGGGGGGAAGGGGGGGTGACGAGGACCCAGGGGGGGGCACCACCTGCATGCCCCCCCCTGCACCCCCAGGGGGTGAGCGGTTACTCACCCATCCAGACGGGCGCAGCGGGTCGCCACCCGAGAAAGACCTGCCACCCCGCCAGTTCGGGGGGAGCTGTCGGCCGTGCGACACCCGTGACATGAGCCCACGGACCTGGTCCTAGGTGCACTGGCGGGACATTTAACCCGCGGGCCGCCCCGCACGGAATGGGGCTCGACGCAGCCTACCCCACATGCAGCTAAGGGTTGGCTCGCGTCCGTTGGCCGCACTAGGGAGACTCCCTGGACCTAGGATATCCAGCCTGTCACCCAGCCGGCTGCTTGATTGCATTCTTCATCAGAAGTCTTGAGAAAAAGAAAAAACTAACGGGGAACCGCAGATCCCAGCAGGGAGCCAGATCGTACTCCTTGCACTAGGCAGAAAAAACTGGCTGTGCTGAGCAGGATGGAGGGGTTATACGAGGAGGGGATTGCCCCCTGGGAGGGGCTGTGTCTGCTGGTAGATGAACTTTGTTCTGCCTAGTCCACTCCTAGTGAAAGGTAGATAACCCACGCTTCAAGAATAGAGGCTGCGTCCGTCAATGAACGAAAGAGAAATATGATTTTTACCTACAGGTAAGCCTATACTAAGGCTTACCTGTAGGTAAAGTTAATATCTCCTAAGCCTGTATGGTTTAAGAGATATTCTCACTGCAAGCAGCCGCTGACATCAGCGGTGCATGCGCAGTGATGTCCCGGCACATAGCGCTGGACCTTGCCTAGAAATCCTTAAAGACTGGCTTCCGCACGTATGCGCAGGAGTGACGTCTTGCGGCTTCGCCCACTCACGCACCAGAGCCGTGAAACCGGAAGTATCCACAGAGGGAAGATGGAAGCTCGCTCTTTGGGGACCGAGCGGCCCTGTCGGAGCTTCGTTCTGAGGGATTTCATAATGAGCTAGTATGTGGTGCATACTAGCTCATTATGCCTTTGCCTTGCAGGTGTTTTTTTTTATTTTATTTTACATTAGGGGATAGAACCGCTTTATGGTGAATAACCTCCTGTACTGCAGCTGCCCCCAGAGCCCCCCTTTTACTTACCTGAGCCCGAGCGTTCCAGCGACGGGGACGAGCACACCAGCTCCAGCTGGTGTCTCGGGTCCTCATTGGATAGATTGATAGCAGCAAGAGCCATTGGCTCCCGCTGCTGTCAATCAAATCCAATGACGTGGGAGCGGAGCCGAGTCCTGCTGTCTGTGTCAATGAACGCAGCAGCAGGACAAAGGTGCGCGCCCAAACGAGTGCCCAGAGGGAAAGCGGCTCTCCAACAGTGCACTTGAGAAGAGGAGCCAGGAGCATCGCTGAGGGACCCCAGAAGAGGAGGATTGGGGTCACTCTGTGCAAAACCAACTGCACAGAGGAGGTAAGTATAACATGTTTGTTTTTTTAAAAAAAAAAGAAAAAAGAAAAAAAAAAAAAAAAAAAAAAAGAACCTTAACATTTCCTTTAAGATTTGTTTTACCCTTAGGCACGAAGGGGTTAAAACAGACCAACAAGCTGTTCTGATAAAACAAAATTCTAAATGACGAGAGCACTTATTTGCCAGTCAGAATACAAAGGGTAAATCTACCAAAGATTTTATTATGTAATTGGGGAGATGCATATTGCAAATAAAGCCTCAAAAAGTCACTGAAAGATGAAATTACACCAGCGGTTGGGGAAGCACTCCACCAAATCAAGGCAAACATTACACACAAAACTCACAGGGCCATAAAAAAGTTGGTGGGAATCTTTTGCAGAGAAATATTACACAGTGAGGGGAACACACAAATTATACGTATGGTAACAGATGTGGGTAAACTGATATACACAGAGCAATAGTGCGGCCTGCGGAAGATTAGAGGGAGCCTAAGTAGACGAGGCAAGATGGAAAACCACAAGCCTGGAAACAGCAAACTGACACCCAAACCACAGCGGCATACATTCCTCTCCCGCTGCCACTACACTCTCTTTAATAAAGGAACTCTTCCTCTTCCTCACTCCCAAACCTGGCTTTGCATTGCTAAATGTTTTAAAGCAAACTCCAGGCATGTATAAAGACCAATTACCCATTAATGCCCGTATGTATGCATTAAAAAATCCCTGTATGTATTTTTCTGTTTCAATAATTTTTTTAATGAATGTTTTCAAAGTTACAATAAAATGATAAATACAGGAATGTACACAAAAAAGTACATGTGGAAAATTGGGGTCAGCTGCAGATAAACATCCCTCGGCTATATAAGCATCAACTACTTGCCGACCAGGCTTTTTCTGGCATTTTTTGTTGAAATCAGTATTTTTTGCTAGAAAGTGACTTCTAATAGTAATAGTATACTTATAAGCCCCAAACATACATATTTTTTTTTTTTAGCAAAGACCCTAGGGAATAAAAATGGCAATTGTTGCAGTTTTTTATGTCACGCTGCATTTGCGCAGCAGTTTTGCAAATGCAATTTTTTAAAAAAAAAAATACACTTCAACCACTTCAGCCCCGGAAGGATTTCCCATGTTAGGACCGGAGCACTTTTTGGTTTCGGCACTGCATAGCTTTAACTGGCAATTGCTCGGTTGTGCGATCTTATACCCAAATGAAATTTGCGTCCCTTTTCCCCCCACAAATAGAGCTTTCTTTTGTTGGTATTTGATCACCTCTGCGGTTTTTATTTTTCGCGCTGTAAACAAAAATAGAGCGACAAAAAAAAAAAAAACAATATTTCTTACTTTTTGCTAAGATACAAATCCAAGAAAAAAAATATATATAAAAAACAAATTTATTTATCAGTTTTGGCCTATTTTATTCTTCATATTTTTGGTGAAAAAAAACGCAATTAGCGTTTGATTGGTTTGCGCAAAGGTTTCCGCATTTACAAATGATGAGAATTATTTTCTGGAGTTTATACAATATTTTTTTTTTTTTTTTTACTGGTAATGGCGGCGATCTGCGATTTTTATCGGGACTTTGATATTGGGGCGGACATGTCGGACATTTTTGACACTTTTTTGAGACCAATGACATTTATACAGCGATCAGAAATTTAAATATCCACTGATTACTGTATAAATGTCATTGGGAGTGAAGGGGTTAACCTGCAGGGGGAGATCTAGGGGTTAACTGTGTTCCCTAGGCGTGTTCTAACTGTGAGGGGGCTGGGCTACCATGGGCATTAGAGATCTAACTGATGTAGTGAAAACTGAAACTGAAAATGTGCGTCTTCTGTGCTGTGCAGTGCAGTGCGAATTCCTGCCCCATTTTGTTCAATGGGATTGCATCTAATTCAGAGATGCGTTCCACATTGAACGGGGATCTTTCCCGCTCCTCACTGCACCTCCCCCCTCCCTCCCCTGTCAGTCGATGCGCTGTGAGATCGGACAGGAGACGCTGAACAGCAGCTCCTGTCCTTCTCACAGGCATTGGAGCTGGAATTTGCACAGGGCTGGTGTGAATCCAGCCTCATAGAAGTACACAGTACAGCAGGCACATATCAGGAATAAGAAGTGTTAGGGTAACAAACGCTTTAAAAATGTACAATTAAACTCAGCAGGAAGATAATAGAGTATCCATGGAGTCTATTGTAGATCATTTCAAGTTTGTGAACTGAGTCATTGAGAATTGCTGACCCTTTTGTTTGCAATTAGGAACCAGTTCATTTTCCGTTTTACTTCTACAGTCATAAGATTTGAGGACCAATGTGCTTTGGCAAGGAGTAACTCGAATACAAAAGTTAGCAGGCAAAATTGACTACTCTTGCAGTCTTCTCGTTATGGGTAATAGAGGCAGAGATTTTAAAAACCTTTGACCCAAAGTGTGTATGCCACACATTGGTCCAATATCATCTGATTTTAGGGAATTCCCACAAAAAAATGGTAGGAAAATAAAAAAAATTGTTTTTTAAATAGACGCAAAGAATGTCTTCTCTACAGCACACTTTTAGGGCAATTTAAACCCGCAAACACACTACTCATACCTGCTCTGTATAATGTGCGCCCGCTGACATGCATTTTTAAAGGGGTGGTGAGATGTGTCGTTATAAACGCATTACATGCTGCTTTACCTTATTTTTACTTAAAGTGGTTGTAAAGGCTGAATGTTTTTTACCTTTATGCATTCTGTTCATGAAGGTCAAAAAGCTTCTGTGTGTAGCAGCGCCACCAGCCCTCTCCTAAAACTCACCTGAGCCCCATCTTGATCCAGCAATGCCTCTCCCACTTCATTGGCTGAGACAGCAGCAGTAGCCGTTAGCTCCTGCTACTGTCAATCACAGCCAGTGAGGAGAGAGCAGGGGTGGGGTGGAGCCGCTCTCTGTGTGTGAATGGAAAAATCGAGCAGCGGCTTGGGAGTGAGCCTGCTCGGGTGTCCCACAGCACGCTGCTTTCTATGGTGGCACTAAGTAGGAGGATGGGGCATGGAGAGCTGGTGGGGGACTCAAGAAGAGGAGGAGGAACGGAGCTGCTCTGTGCAAAACCACTGCACAGAGCAGGTAAGTATAGCATGTTTGTTATTAACCACTTCAAGACCGCCCACCACATTTACACTGCAGCAGGACGGATATATTGCACGAAACAACCCACCTTGTTTCGTGTAATAGATACTGTGGGCGCATGCTGCATGGAAGGTTTCTTTGAAGAATCTCATTAGAGTCGTAGGCTCTAATAGGCTTCAATAAAGTGTGGCTTGTGGCGCAAAGCGTGCCGTCACAAGCCTTTAAAAAGGCAAATGAACATTTGCTTAACACTAAACCGCTCTCTGCCAATCAGGAAGTGCCGGTATCTTACTGGTTTCCCGACTGGCGGAGAAGTCAGGTGATCCAATTGGACGCCTTTCTCGTCGGAGGAGGGGGGGTGCATGGCCGAAGACAAGCCGCTCCCTGCTCCTAGATGGAGTAAGTGATGTCCCGGCTACTCCGGGGGGGGGGGGGGGGGGTTAGGTACTGTCAGTGCCGTGGGGGGGCTGTATACCCCTATCTGTGGTGCTGTATATACCCCTATCTGTGGTGCTGTATATACCCCTATCTGTGATGCTGTATATATATATATATCTCTATGTGTGGTGCTGTATATACCCCTATCTTGCGATGCTGTATACCTTATCTGATGATGCTGGGCTGTATACTCCTGACACAATAGTTGGAATGTATAAGGGGTGGGGCTTATGAGAAGTGGGAGGGGTCAAAAAGGAAGGGCAGGGTCTGGCACCCCCCCATCCTAAAATTTCACCAGCCGCCACTGGTTCCTAGTAATCAGGAACAGTGATCTGTGTTCTTCCTTTCAATCCATCTCCCACACAGTTAGAAAACACTTGCAGGGAACACACTTAACCCTTTGATCGCCCCTGATGTTAACCCCTTCCCTGCCAGTGTCATTTATACAGTGATCAGTGCATTTTTTTTTAGCACTGATCACTGTATTGGTGTCACTGGTCCCCAAAAAGTGTCACTTAGGGCCAGAATTGTCCACCGCAATGCCGCTAAAAATTGCTGATTGCCGCCATTACCATTAAAAAAAATAAAAGTCCATAAATCTATCCCATAGTTTGTAGACGCTATAACTTTTGCGCAAACCAATCAATATACGCTTATTGGGAGTTTCTTTTCTCAAAAACATGTAGCAGAATACACATCGGCCTAAATTGATGAAGGCATCGTTTTTTATATATTTTTTGTTTGCATATGTATTATAGCAGAAAGTAAAAAATATTGTTTTTTTTTTCAAAATTGTCAAATTTTTTTTTGTTTATAGTGCAAAAAATAGGAGGAGGAGATCAAATACAACCAAAAGAAAGCTCTATTTGTGGGGGAAAAAAAAGGACCTCAATTTTATTTGGCTACAGCGTCCCACATCCACGCAATTGTCAAAGTAACGCAGTGCCGTATCGCAAAAAATGGCCTGGTCATTAAGGGGGTAAATCCTTCGGGGGCGGAAGTGGCTGTAAACTGCAGCTGGTAAAAAAAAAATGTAAAGGCAATTGCATAATGTGCTAGTATGCCACGCATATGAAATACTTACCTTAGAACGAAGCCCTACTACAGCGCTGCGCTGTCCCCGCTGAGAGGGCTGACATCGTCCCCCAGTCTTTCTACCACGTTTGTTCGCTCTGGCTGTGTGATTGGCCCGGAGCCGTGATGACGTCAAGGTGATGTCGGACCTTCAGGGCGCATGCGCCGGTGAGGTCATCGGCTGCATCCAAGGTGAATATCTCCTACATGGTGCTCGTTTAGGAGAGATATTCATTTTACCTACAGGTAAGTCTAATTATAGGCTTACCTGTAGGTAAAAATCACAAAGTGGGCTTTACTACCTCTTCAAAAAAAATCATAAATAAATAAAAACAAAGCTTTAATATCACTTTAATTAATTGTCACAAAATGACATTTCATTCAATTATTTGTAATGCAGTGTAGTGCATCACAACATGTAAAATGTAACCTGTCCTACTTTTTTCAACGCACACTAATGCAGCACAAATTAACTAATTTATGCATTGGGTAACGCAGTTCAATGGGGCTGGCCTGAACAAGCTTTTCCAATGCAGTTCTACATTTCCAGCCCTAGATGGAGCAGGAATCAACACCGTTGGTTTTTTTTTCTAAGCCAAACTGCCTGACCCAGTTCTCAACTATGGGCTATTGTGCCAATGGTAAAGAGCTGAGAGGTAACCTTTAGCACAAAAAGGAATTATATAGCAGGAACTCTATCTTGGAGCAAGATGCACACAGTACTCACCCTTCATGCTTCGCCCACAGCAAGTTAGGACCCAGCACAATGGCTATATTGCTGGGAGTCATCTTGTTCACATCGCTGTAGTGACTGAGCTTGGCTAAGAATTTCACCAGATACCTAAAGGGAAAACAAGAAAATAAAAAACAGAAGTGTAAAATGACCTCCCAAAACATAAGTCTGACACATCTGTTTACAGTAGTGTTGGCCCCATTGTCCAGGTGATATTGTTGCAATCAGGATAGAGAAAAAGGAATTTCCAATAAGAACACAGACATTATGGGCTGGTTCACACCACATGTAGTCCAGTGTGTTTATTCTGCATCAAAAATGCATGGAAAATAGGTTATATGGTTTCCAATTGCATAGTTCACACCAGTGCGGTCAGTTCCAGGGCTTTCCAGAACCAGAAACCAACGTAGAACATGCTGCATTTCTTCTGCAATGGACTGTATTGGAACGCTGTGAAAAAGCATCAAAAACGCACCTGAATGCAGCAAAAATGCACCGGACCCCAGTACAGTGAAAAAAAATTAAGCATCTGGAAACACATCAAAAATTCACCGGAACATGCCAAAAAATGTGGCTGCAGAAACGCATCCGGAACTGGAGTGCGTTTTTGTGGTGTGAACTAGCCCTAAAACTCTCTTTTTAGTATAGCAGGGTAAGGTCACACTGTCAGTTTTTATTGCTGTCTGTGTCCCCATTTTCCCCACTTACATTCCTAATTACAACACTGTCACCCAGAACTACAAAAATGTTTGCTGGAGTTGCACTTTATTCTCTAAGACCCCTTTCACACTGGAGCAAGTTTTCAGGCGTTTTAGTGCTAAAAATAGCCTCTGTAAAGCGCCTGAAAACTGCCTCCCCTGCAGCCCCAGTGTGAAAGCCGGAGTGCTTCACACTGGGGCGGTGCGCTTGCAGGACGTCAGAAAAGGTCCTGCAAGCAGCATCTTTGGGGCTGTTTGCGAGCGCTGTATACAAAGCTCCCAACCCGCCCTCGCCCATTGGAATGCATGGGCAGCGCTTTGGAAGCTCCGCAGCACAGGCGTTTTCAATGCCTTTTTAACCCCTTCTTGAGGGTTAATAGCACCTCACTGCCGCCCGAAAAGCGGTGCCAAAGCGCCGCTATGACAGCGGTAAAGTGCCGCTAAAACGGCGTTGCTTTACCGCTGACTCCCACACTGCCCCAGTGTGTAAGTACCCGTAGAAATGAGTTATGATGAAAGAACAGCAAAGATTCCCACCTGAAGTTTTCATAGTTAGATTTCGGTAAGTTCTGGCACACAACCCACAGGCTCTGCAGTTTGGTGTTCTGGTCCGGCACACTGCAAAAAGACACACAGAATGTTGGGTCATCGATATTTCTCTATACCCACATTTCTTCATCACACATGTGTTGCTTTATATAGGCCATGGGTGCTCAACCTGTGACCCCCCCAGCTGATGCAGAACTACAAGTCCCATCAGGCCTCTGCAAGTCATGCTTGTAACGATCAGCCTTGCAATGCCTCATGGGACTTGTAGTTCCGCAACAGCTGGATTGCCGCAGGCTGAGCACCCATGGTAAAAGCTGAACCTAAAGAATATGAACTGGTGATATTATCAATAATAATAATACTGAGAGCTAAACTCTGGGCAGATACAAAATACACGAATTAAAAAAGTGTGGCCAAAGCTCTTTTGGCCATACTTTTCCTCTGGGTCACAGGAGTGCACTTAGCCCCCTGTCTGTTGACGTCACAGAGGCGGTCCAGGTTCTGAAAGGATCCTGACAATAATGTCAGGATCCACCCAGATGCTTGACCGGCAGCTGATTTAGCCACTGAGAGTCTGAGTGAGCCGCTTTCACTTTGCCCCCTCCACAGCCCAAAGGCTCCAGTGAGCGCTGCAGGGGCAGAGCAGAGAACCAGTGACTGACAGTGATGGCTCTCTGCTCACTGAAGACCGAGAACTGAGCTATCAGCGGTCATGTGATCGCTTAGTTCTTGGCGAGTAAGAATGTTTGTTTTTATCCAGCACTTCTTTTAATGTAGCTTTGTAATCATTAACACATCAATAAAGTGGAAGAAATGCCTAAAAAAAAATGTTACCTCCCCATACCTATACTGAATACGCTGTATAAAAATGGTGTGTACCTGCCTATTTTTAACCCGTTCTAGTCTGGTCACATAATCCTGCAGCTTTAGGTCCCCTGAGTCTGAGTAGATGTTGCAGGGGAGAGGAGGAAATGCCCACACAGGGGAGCCATAGCTGCATAATCACATGACTGGACTAGATTAAAAAAAATGTTTTAAAAAAGTATGAAAGGGATAGGAGGAGGGGAGAGGGGATTTTTAAAATGGTTAGCATTTGGCTTTACTACCACTTTAATTGTATTATTTAAATGCAAGCAGTTTAAATACCTGAATTTGACTTGATATCAACTTTTCATAATCTATGTACAGCAGAGCTGCAGAGTTAGAGAAAGAACCAGCACATGGAGCCAATCAGTTCATATGCTGATAAGCCGATATGCTAATAGGAAAAGTGATCAGAGTGACAGAGATGATCGCTGTGCTGCTTTTCCTTTCACTGTCCAGATAAGGGCTGGGGAGACAACCTGGGTTTAGAAGGAGTTAAATACTGCTAGGCATCAGACTGAGGACAAAGAAAAGTACAAAGGTAGAAAACCCTGGAATACTGCAGCAAAATCAGTTTTTTTTTAATCCCTTAATGGGTTCTATGACAGACAATATCAATGACTTTTATATTTTGTTTAAATAAATTTGCTCCATTGTGAGCTAAAGGAGAGATCTTGCGCTTTCCAAATTAGTTTGTATAACTAAAGTCAGATGTGAAATCAATTTTTTTTAAGTATTCTTGAAGTAGAAAAAAAAAAAAAAAAAAAAAAAAAAAGGAAAAGCTAATATATAAAGTCCAACTAGGGTAAAAGGAATTTGAGTGTAAGACTTGCTACATTGTGTCCACTGCTAGGCCTGGAGTTTGATCAATCAGGTTGCTCTTACTTCCCAGCAGCAATCCATTCATCATACAAGTTGAAGGTCATCAGGGGTTCTGGCAACTCACGCAGATAAGACTTTAAGGCACCTTTAGAGAAAAATACAGGCTAATTAAAAGCTAAACAAATATTATACAGTCATGATGTACACCACAATTTTATTTTTCTAGGGGTGTGCTTTGAAGCCAAAAAGTGGTTTACAGTCAAAACATCTCATGTTCATTATCCTCTTTAACGCCTTGAATCCTGTGTTGCTGTGACATTAAAATATTGACTTCCCAAGTAGAGAGGCTCTGAAGAAGAGAACTTGCCCCTGGAAACGCATAAGCCATATTGGGCGCTTAAGAGGGTCTTCCTGGGTAATAGAATATGCATTGCTGATCTGGAGGTGGAGATTATAACATTTATCAATAAAACAGTGTATTATGGTAATGCGCTAGGCTAGTGCACCATCTTTTTTGTCATTTTTAGTGCTGCATATGAAAGGATACCCATAGTCCCAACAGGGCTGCAAGGCTTGCAAATAAAAAAAAATTTGAAGAGTGCAGAGCCTGTTAGACCCCTAGCACCGCATTCGAGCACAGGAGACAGTGTACAAATTATTCCCAGGTAGAGAGCCTAACCCTATCCCTTTCCACTTCTTACTATTGGGCAAGTAGGACTCCCTATCACAGAGATGGACATACAAAAGGCTTAGGCCAGCCCTAGACGGTTCAAATCTCAGCCGGTTCAGCAGGAACCAGTCGAGATTTGAATCGCGTGAGGGAAGGCAAAATGTACCAAATTGATTGATCGATCAACTTGGGTACAACCAGCCTGCCAGATTCACTTGCGATTATCGTTACCGGATCTTGGCGGGGACGGCTTCCATATGCTCAGCAGGAGGGATTCCCCTGTCAGCACTGAATGTGTTAATAGGAGAATCATGCAAATTTCTTTTCTGTAACTCGTGGTTGCAAGAAAGAAATTTTCACCTATGTCCTGCTTAGGAAAAAAGTGGAGGCAGGACCAGACTCCCCACCCAGAGAGCTCATTGTAACTACAAGTCTGCTCTCTGATGCCAGAGGCAGTTCATGGGACTATTTCACTCCAAATTGCTTTAAAAGAAGAGTCTGGACACCAAGCAAAATCCTCAGTAAAACATGAATCCTCTCCAGAAAATGCTGGGTGAAAGACTGAAAATTCTCGGATGTTCAAGCTTCCTTTGATCTGCTGTACCCAATTAATAGCTTATGTTACTAATGTGCGTGTCCAAAACCTCTTATCAGATGTTTCTGTACTGGGCAACCTCCCTCTCATGCTGAAATATATCTAAACAAGGCTTTAGCAAGCCCAGAGAGAACACAGTGGCCTGTACCACAAGGGCCATCAGAAGGATGAAGATTCCAGACATAATGCATCCTGAAGGGTCAGAATGAGGATTCCATTAACTGTAAGGCTCTATTCGCATGGGCAATTACACATGCTGCACTTTACAGTGACAGGATTCTGCAACTGGAATTAACAGATATATGCAAAAAGCTGTGGCAATTGCGCCTGTACAATGCAATGACCGGCTGTAAATAGCCACAGCTATTCATAATTGTTTGCACAGCCAACAATTGCCTGTGGCTGGATGCACTTTGAGTATATTGTACAAGCTCAGCAGCCACAGCTACACTTTCACATCTGTCAAGTCCTACTGCAGGAATCCGCAGATACCTGGTGCTGGAAAGCTCAGAGTGTGTAGTCGGGTAAAAATGACAACAGCCAGGAAAAAATGTAGGCGTGCTTGCCAGGTAGGCGGTCAGCACAATTAATGGTAAAACGTGATAGCCCAGCTCACCCGCTACAGCGTGTGGGTCCGAATAAAACTCCTCTAGCTGGGAGGTGGAACAGTCCAGAGCTGCTTTCAGTTTCTTAAGCTTCGAGGCTCCAGCCGCAATCCTGAACAATCCCTGTCACAGAAACAAATGTGATGATTAATAAGCTTTTATTGACTGCTTACGAATGTTCTACTGGTGTAGAAAATACTGAGCAAGGGAAGAGCCAGATGGGCACCACGTCCAAAAGTGAAAATTTACAAATTTAATAAAAGTAAAAGGCAAACAACAAATGGATCCTATATGGAGTCAGCTATACCCCGCTCAACATGTTTCGCCGATGGAGGAATTGTGGGAGAGGGACAGGCATGAGCTCCTGTCTCCCCCTCCAGCACACATTGTGAAGAACCAGCCAGGATATACTGGCAGAGTGAATGGAGACGATTTGACCATTTGAAAGACTGATACTTTGAGGAGGTTTTCTCTTGTTTTATACTGTGGGTCCTTCCCCCTGTTTGTGAATAACATGTGTTCCATGAAGAGACGCCCTATACAATCCTTTTAATATTTTTGCCTCTATCCTGGAGGTTTATCCTCCTGGAAGCCACAAACGAATTGGCTCAACATTATTACGCATTATACCTTCTCCTCTCCTCTTCTCTTCTCTTGGAGATGCAGGTTTAATTTGTCCTGTGATTCTATGGTTCTTTCTATTTGGCTGGCAACTAATCCCATATTTGGTTTCATTCATTCTTATTGATACTCTGTCATTGGAGTTTCTGTTGAACTAATGTCAGCCCCACACAGTCTACTGAGGAAGCCCTTACGGATGAAACATGTTGAGCGGGGTATAGCTGACTCCATATAGGATCCGTTTGTTGTTTGCCTTTTGCTTTTATTACACTTTTTGTGCGATTTTGTATATGTATTTATACATGGATTTTATCTTTGCTAATTGTAACCAATAAAATGACTCTAGATGTTTTATTTATATATGTGTTAGTTTGAATAATTACCTCTAAAAACATTGGGCACCTTAAAAGTCCTTGGAACCCGGACTTGGGTTCCGTTTGACTACGTTTTTTGTTAATGTTCTACTGGTATCACCAGATTAGTTGGTTATTGCTCTGCAACACGGCATAAAAGTGATTGGTGGAGTCTGATCCGTGTAGTGTTTTCACTGTCATTATCATATTTCAGGGGTCACTAAATAGCGGACCACGGCCTAAACTTATCAGCTGTGTGAGCTCTTCTGGGTCTCCCTCCCAGCCGCTGCTGTCACCCTCGCAGCAGGTGGAGGTGGGAGGTGCTGTAGATCGGGACAAAGAGTCTTTACAAATGAGGGTAATCACCCAATTGTTAACATAGTGAGCTGGGCAGCTCCTGCTCTCCGTTCAAATCTGCAGCTCCTCCCATGCCCTGCCTTGCTGTGAGGATGACAGCGGTGGACGGGCGGAAGGCTCGGGAGAGCTAATACAGCTGATAAGTACCTCTACCCTGCCGAAAGTAGGGCAAGTGCAGGTGGGGTTTATATTGAAAGGGGCACTCTGATGTGAAGGGCCAGCATGATATAAGGGGCACTGCGAGGCAAAGGGGCACTGCAATGTGGGGGGGGGGGAAATCCGGCACCAGGCGATAAATCACT
>BLSH010447280.1:168201-178866 GCA_018402905.1 Glandirana rugosa | reverse complement strand
TAAAAATCAATGATATAGGAGTCAAATCTCGTTTGAAGGGAAAATATCTAAAAAACTTCTCTTTTACAGAGAATTCTAAAAGATGTCTCCACCTATCTTAGGGATGACAACCCTTTCAATTCCTTGTACTGTATTTGTAAAAAGGTGGTGTCGCCTCCATGAAGCTCATTAACCACTTCCGGACTGCCTGCTGTCATACGGCGGTACTTTTCCGTTGAATACCGTTGTTACCATAACCCCAGTATTTTTTTTAAACAGCGGGTGGCCCGCTTTCAGATAAAAGTGGTCTCTGCGGCGGATTCGCTGCAAGATCATTTTTATCAGGGCAGGAGAGGGGGCCCCCCCGTCTCCGCCGGTACCAGTGAAGAGGATCGGGTCCTCTTGCCTCAATGCCTGGATTACGAGTGAGCCAAAGATGGCGCCCACTCGGCTCCATAGCATTAAAGGGCGGAAGCGACGTCAAACGTCACTTCCGTCCAATGCTCTTAAAGGAGGAAATTTGTTGTATTTTTTTTTCAAATTACATACATTTTTTATTTTATTGCATTTTAGTGTAAATATGAGATTTGAGGTCTTTTTGATACCACGTCTCATATTTAAGAGGTCCTGTCATGTTTTTTTCTATTACAAGGAATGTTTACATTCCTTGCAAAAGGAATAAAAGTGACCCAATTTTTTTTTAAATGCACGGTGTAAAAATAAAAAGTGAAATAAATAAGAAAAATAAAAATTTAAAGTGCCCCATCCCGCTGAGCTCACGCTCAGAAGCAAACTAATATGGAAGTTGCGACCCCATATGAAAACAGTGTTCAAACCACACATGTGAGGTATTGCCGCGATCTTTAGAGCAAGAGCAATAATTCTAGAACTAGACCTCCTCTGTAACTCAAAACTGGTAACCTGTGGAAATTTTTAAACGTCACCAATGGAGATTTTTAAGTGCCAAAGTTTGTCACCATTCCATGAGCGGGCGCAATTTTATCAATTTACTCGGTGCAACATTATCTTTCACTGTGTAGAAACAAAAATTAAATTAATAACAAAAAAAAAAAAACGCGCTTGTAAGACTGCTGCGCAAATACGGTGTGACAAAGTATTGGTACGACTAAAGTGCCTAGCAACACTAGTACTGTGCGCTTTCTCTGTGTCATAGACATGAACGTGTAGGTGATCTCGTAGCCTTCTAGTTGTACGACCCACATATTGGATTGCACAAATTTTACAAATGATCAAATAGACCACGTTTCTAGTGTTGCAATTAACGAAGCTCTTGATTTGAAAAGATCTAAGTGTAATTATACAGAACTTCTAGGATGTGTAATCGGTTTTGCTTTTGGCAGGATGTACACATCCTTTTTTTGTTCTTCTCCTTTGTAATATATAATGCATATTTTTATTTTTGTTATGTTTCAGTTTTTCAGATTTTGCTGTTTGTATTTATTTCATGGAGGAATGGGTGCACCAGAAATGGTTTGCTCTCCTTTTCAAGTGGGAACAGCTGATTGATATCATCGGACCTCACCACTTCAATCAGTTACACCGATGCAATCATGTGATATTTTGTATATATGTGTGTATCGTGATTGTGTCCAATACGGTTTTGGCAAAGCGCATATTAAAAGTGAGAAACGGGTCAACCTCCCCCCCGCCCCCCCGCCAATATGCCTTGTCCCTTTTTTTATTGATGATTTTTTTGAATAAAGAAGCTTTTTTCTGCATTATATGGGTGTGCAGCCGTGCAATCTTCTTTCTCCATATGTACTCTGCAGCAACGACAGAGCGTGCATCCCATGCATAGCTGGATTTCAGACACAGTCATTGCCAGTTCACCTGGAGCAGCAGGATTGTTTTTACTTGTAGTGGGAAGGGACTCTTGTATTGAAGGTTCAGCGAAGTGTGAATAGGGATCAGCATAGTTAAGGGCATGCAGAGATTGGAACTGTGCAAAAGGTGGTAGGGATCAGAGCAGTGATATTCTGTGCTCCTGGCTCCTCCTCCAGACACCCGAGCCGAGTCAGAGCTCTGTGTATCCATTCAGACACAGCCCCGACCCAGCCCCACCCCGCTCTCCCCTGACTGGCTGACTGACTGATTGACAGCCGTGGGAGCCAAATGGCGCCGCTTCTGTGTCTTAGCCAATCAGGAGGAGTGTCCTGTTTGGCTTAGACACTCATGGACATTGCTGGAGAGAGATGGAGCTCAGATAAGTAATTAGGGGCTGCTGGGGAGTCTGCTACACACAGAAGGTTTTTTTATCTTAATGCATTAAAGTATAACTAAAAGGCAAAACTTTTTTTTTTTTAGTTTTGGATAGTGTAGAGATAGGTTACAACACTTGTCAGTTTTTGTCGCTGTTTGTGCCCCGTTAGGGAGATTCACCCTATTTCTCCTGTTTACCTTTATCATTGAAAGTGAAAGTAAAAGAAAATCCCCAAATTTTGGGGGTCCCCAGGAATTCCCTTAATTTTCTGTGATTTCCTCACTTCCTGTTTGTTTGGCTATTGGACAGGAAGCGAAGGGAAATCTCTGCATTGGGACAGGGATGGCCAAAAAAAATCTGACAGGGTTTACTACCCTCCCTTGCTCTATCCAAAATGAAAAAAAAAATTGCCTATAGTATTACTTAAAGATAAAAAAAAACTTCTGTCTCTTTACAACCCCTTTAAAGTAACATGATAAAGTGGGGATTAGTGCAGCACAGAGAGTGGGAATAAGCGCAGCACAGGCAGAGACTAACACAGATCAGGAATCAGCAGAGAACAGAGAGTAGGGATTAAATCAGCACAGAGAGCGAGCGGGGATCCGAGCAGCACACAGAGAGCGAGCGGGGATCCGAGCAGCACACAGAGAGCGAGCGGGGATCCGAGCAGCACACAGAGAGCGAGCGGGGATCCGAGCAGCACACAGAGAGCCAGCGGGGATCCGAGCAGCACACAGAGAGCCAGCGGGGATCCGAGCAGCACACAGAGAGCCAGCGGGGATCCGAGCAGCACACAGAGAGCCAGCGGGGATCCGAGCAGCACACAGAGAGCCAGCGGGATCCGAGCAGCACACAGAGCAGGGATCCGCGCAGCACACAGAGCAGGGATCCGCGCACAGACAAAGAGCGAGCAGGGATCCGAGCAGCACACAGAGCAGGGATCCATCTGTGCATTCTTGCGAATAAGAAGAGAATGCTGAAGTAATAAGAAAAACATTTAGTGGTCAGCACAGTAATATGAGAGAAAGGGAATACTACATAAAATTAATATTTTGGAACCCCTGCAATATGTTAACGTCGTAAACGCTGAAGACATTACACATGAAGTAGGAGAGATTTCATTGAATATCTTCCACTGAGTCTTATTTCCTCACCTTGCTCGTGCAGAATCCCAATCTAACACCAGCTTGGCCAGCTGCTTCCTCTGCTTCTGAATGTTAGGAATTTCCACCTGTGGGGGCAATTGAAATGGAGCTTAGGTTACTAAACTGCATAAACATGGCAACAAAGACGTTTCATTCTAAAATCCTAGCATAAGAGCCACCATAGACAGATGTATGAATGGTGTACCTCAGTCATCTGGTTGAGGGGTTCCAGAACATCTTTCTCAATCTGGATCTCATGGTAGGAGAGCTCCTGGGCCAGCCGCTGCTCTGCCTCTGCACATGAGCACAACGTCTTCCTGTAAAGCAGAGCAGCTTGGTTATGTTATAGCCTCATTACACAGACTGAGGGTCTTAAAGAAGAACTCCTCCATGCAAAATGGTTCTTTCCAATCTAGGCAAGGTTTTATTCCCTTTACTTTACTACTCTCCAGAAGAACTCTGGTATGGCTGAACCAAACAGTTGTGCAGCATTTTTGTTTCCCTTCTCCTACTACATCTGAATCCATGGTTTAGCACAGTGGTCTCCAAACTGCAGCCCTTCATCCGCCCTTGGGGCAATATACTTTCCACTTATAGGAGACACTATTTTTCCAACTGACGCCAACAACGGGCCACCATTTCTCCTACTGACACCAACAACCGGGCACTATTCCTTCCTATGATACCAACAATGTGGCACTAATTCCTCCCACTAACACCAATTGTGGCGAAGTTTACTCTCACCGATGCCAGGAAAATTTCCACTCCCACTGACCACAGTCTAGCCCTTTCAAAAGTTTGGAGACCCCTGGTTAAGCTTTGTCCATAACATGTATGCTGGAAATGAGCTAAAATCACCCAGCAGAGTCCGGAGAGAGGCATATGAACACTTTGGGACCAAGCCTACTGAACTCAAACCGTAACAGGAATCTCAGTTTTACATGCAGCTCCACTTTATGTCGAAGCCATAACTGCACAATTATATCATTTATAAACAATTTTTAAACAAAACTTTGTTGTGGAACAGAACCAAAATTTGCACAAACTCACCCTAAAAGGGTTTCATCGCTAAGCTGGGTGCATCCTTCCATCATAGACTGTGAATAACCCATGAGAGGAAGCTTTTTCTGCAAGGGAAACACAAGGTTAATCCCAAACACAAAGAATTCCATACCTTTAGATGCAAAACCACATGCACAGTAAACCCTAGGAACCAATATTTAATCAGCTTTAATGTGGAACTTCACTCTCTCAATCAACATTGACTATTTTAATCTTTATGCTGCTAGCATTTGTAAATAGATAGGAAAGTAGATCATTTTTACTTGTTTTAAACTTGAAAGGCTCATGCACACAGGTTTTAAAAATGCCAGTGCTACAGCAGTGCTAAAAACGCCCTTTCTTCGCATTTAGCAAAACGTGTAAAAACGTCAAACGCGGCTTGGCGCGTTTAGCCGTGTTTTTGCAGTTTTTCATTTTTACGGCTCATTTTTACCACTCCTGGAAGCACAGACTGTCTTTTCTTCCTACTGCCCCTAACAGTTTGTGTGTGTATGGACACATAGGCTAAAATGGAGGGGCGTTTAGAGGCAGTTAAAAAAATTAAATAAGAAAAAACATCAAATGCCCTTAACAGCAGCTGTAAAAATGTTGTGTGTGCATGAGCCCTAATACATTTCTTTAGTTGCTTCCTGACTTCCAGGCCTAGGCACATGATGTCACACAACTGGGGAGTCTTCAGGAGGGGAGGATGGAGTTTTCTCAGCTAAGCACGCCTGCCTGCTTGCATGCTTGAGCTAAAGGGCAGATGGATTCCAGGAAGTAAATGCTACGTGAATCCAGGGCAGCTGATAAGGCAGTACAGCCAGACCTCCTGTACTGGGCTCAGGTCCCATCAGTTCAAAAGGGGGGCCAGGCACCTATTGAGCAGGAGGACCAGCTGTGCTGCCTTACTGCAGACACTGATCCTCTTCTGCCTTCCCCTATAGTGCTGCCGGCTTGTCTTCTGCCCTCTCCCTCCAGCTGTGCTGCAGGGGGATCAGTCCTAGTAGCCGCACCCCCATCCCTCTGCCTTACGGGCCCCCCTGTGAACCCATTTTCCCCACAGCTTGGCGAGCTTCCCTCCTCTCCTGCTGGCACACAAGGGGATGTTTCAGGATGGGGAGCGGATATAATAATAATAATGATTTTAGTGTATTTTAGCGAAAATATTTTGATATTTTCTGGTAGAGCGGGGCCCTGTCAGGTAGGCAGTATGAGGCACCATGATTTCTAATAGCAGCCCTGCAAGAATCATCTGCCCTTACTCAAGATATACTACAAATGCTAGGGGGGTGTTTTTCAAAGTGATTGCTCAGCAAATAAAAAAAGCATGGAGATATGGATAGATGGGGGAGTTTGCTCTGAATATTAAAAATGAATTAAATTGCATTTTTTTGGCTTGTGGTGCTTATAAGCAGTGAAGATCCACTTAAAATAGTCTATTGTAGTCAGAATAAGCCTAGGTTCACATTTGTCAATCTGTGTTTTTCATACGCTTTTGATGCCTTTTTGATGTGTTTTTATTATTTTTTTTTTGTTTTGGCCAATGACAAGCGGTATCTCTATGACATCATTAGGCATCCTCCTCCTTTGAGCCTTCTGCTTCCTGTCTGTTGTTTGCATAAGTTGCAAAGGGGGTAAAACACCCTAACCATCTAACACTTCACAGGCGATTTCCTCCCATGCCATAGGATTCTTGCGGTGATCATTGTATTGGTGGCGGGAGGGATGTTCTGACCAGGCCCATGAAGGCTTCAACATCCAGCATTCTGTGGCTTTGCCTCTCCACCTCCTCTGCAGCCTGTGCAGAGTAGAAGTTGCTTGAGAAGAACCCTGGTTATTATGGCAAAAAAGGCATATAATACGCATGTACACATAGAGCAATAATGGGGCTGATTTACTAAAACTGGAGAGCGCACAATCTGGTGCAGCTCTGCATGGAAACCAATCAGCATCCAGGTTTTTTTGTCAAACATTAATTGGACAAGCTGAAGTTAGAAACAGATTGGCTATCATGCACAGCTGCACCAGATTTTCCACTCTCCAGTTTTAGTGCCGGTTCACACCAGCGCGATTCTAGTGCTGGATCCAGCATCACATGGAACTCACAGGCAGTTCAAACTGCCCAATTGCGGACCGCTGCGGGTGTCAACAGAAAGCTAATGACACCCTCCAGATCAGTTTGCATATCGCAGTGCGAAATGTGAATTTGGACAGGAATTTGATCGCATGGGTGTGAACACCCATGCGATCCGATTCTGGAGCGGACAAAAAAAAAAGGGTCCTGCATGAGGTTGGTCCGAATGCAATGCAAATTTAGCCATGCAATCCATATGTATGAATTTGCATCGCACAGATATCATATGTGATCTGTACAGCAGTGCAGTGCAAATCAAATGCGATGTCTGACATCGCACTGGTTTGAACCGGCACTTAGTAAATCAACCCCGTGGTATTTCATTTTGCCACGTTGCAAACTATTTTTTACAAAATTTGCTTTTGTTAATTCATTTGAATTAAAAATGCCAGGCCCCAGTTAGACCAGCTAGTAAGCCACCATCAAACCTGAGCTCCAAGCAGAAATAAAAGTTGCAACAGCCCTGGGTACATGTTCTAAATCACCAAATTCATTTTTTTTTACAGGAACTAGTGTAAAGTACCTGGATTGGACTTGCTATTAACTCTCAGCAATCCCCTTTACAGCACAGCTTAGACTGGGAGAATGACTAGGAGTAAATCTGATGTTCTGCAATCCCTTGGACAAGTGAAACAGCTCATAAATATGTATTTTTATATGTATTTAGCTGCCTGCCTGGGGTTCAGCTTTAACGTGAAAATTTGCTAATGGGCCCAGGTAGACAGGCATTTGTTTGCAAAGATCATCACACAAACGCATGAGCTTGTTGCATTTGAACACCTTTTGCAACCAATTGTGGTCCCTTTGAAACAGGAAGAATCCGAAAAGGACACGATACGCCCACAAAAACACAGCCTCTGAAAGCTCAGCAACACTATACCGTTTATGTTCATGGAAAAGACATGACCTGGTGGCTTCAAATTCAAGCAAGCTTAGTTAGTCTACCCGAGTCTGAACGTGAAGTCATTTCTGCATCTCAGTACTCACACTGTAGTGACGTTAGTCTTGAGATTTTATTAGGTTCTAAAACATACATCTAGATTCTTTATCCAGTCATTAAAGCAAAAACTTACATATCTCTTATCGGGATCAGTGCCAGGCTGTCCCTGCAAACAGCCAAGGAGCTTTTTGTGGGCATTGTGGCACACCAACCGCACATTGTCAAGCCTTCTTTCAATCTAAAAAATAAAGGACAGTAGTTACTTTTTAAAAGCCTCAAATACCATATAGAAACTTCACAGAAAAAAAAAAATCCAACTTTTTATACATGAAGTGTCACCGTGGGCATGAGGGAGAGAGAGGGGCACTATATGGTCAAAAGCTTGTGGACAATGGACCATCACAGTTATTGTTGGGACATCCCATTCCAAAACCATCCTAGGACTAATATGGAGTTGTCCTCCTTCCCATTCTTTGAGGGTATTCACCCTTTCACAAGATTTTGGAGCATATCTGTGGGAATTTGTGTCTATTTGACTAAAAGAACCTTTGAGGGGTCAAGTCCTGATGTTGGACGAGAAGACAAAGAATATAATTGTGTTCCATTTTATGCCAAAGGTGTTCAGTAACATTGGGGTCAGGTCTCCAGGCCATCAAACCAAACTCATCAAACCTTGTCTTTATAGAGCTGGCTTTGTGGTAATAGATTGGGGAAGGCTCTGTTTTGTTCCAGCATGACTGTACCCCTTTGCACAAGTTCTAAGAGCATAATTGTCTAAATGTCTTTGTATGCTACAGTATTAACAGTACCATTCACTGGAAACACCTGAACTCAATTTGGAGTGGGGTCCTACTTTTAGGCATATGGTAAATGTGATGGTCAGGTGACCACATAGTTTTGATCAAATAGCGTAATGGGATTCTCTCTGAAAATGCCGTCTGGTTAAAATTCTGACTCATTGGCTTTAACACTGAGTCACTGACCTGGTTTAAGTATGCAGACCAGGAAAGTCAGAAGTCATTATTTATACACGCTTATTCTGGATCGATGATTCAAAACATTGAAGCTAAAGGGTGGATATGACACAGGGTTGCCAACCGCCAGTAAATTTACTGACAGTTTGTAAAAATCAGTGCTTTTTACAACTGTCTATGAATATCAGGGTCTCATTATTTGTCATGCTGTGCTGAATTTTTAAGTGTAAACCAAGCAAATTATTGATATGGGTATTGTCAGTGTTTCCATGTTGTGTTTGAATATCAATTGCCTTAGTTTTTAATAGTAGTTCTGTTAGTTTTCAGGTTGCCAGTAAAAAAATGTGCTCCGCCAGTAAATTTTTCAAGTTGTGCCAGTAAAAACCGATGTGGGAGGTTGGCAACACGGATATGACAGCCAGGCAGCTAACATTTTCAGAAAGCGAGGTGTGGAAAATTTCATATCTTTAGCATTATGAGAGTTTCAAACCATATGTATCAAAATCAATAACAACCCCCACCCCCCAAGCGAGAAGTAACAGTTTAAATTGAGGTTTTACGTGAACTATCCTTTTAACTGAACCTGTGATTGCTGCAAGAAAACTTATGAATGAAGCTTTACAAAACTAAGCATTGAGGGGGGAAAGAAGCTTGTTGAGAATCAGAGGAGATTAACATACACAAGGAAGAAAATAGAGACTTGCGCTTGGTTCCAAGTTCCAGATATCAGATCACATGGGGAGGGGTAGGAGTCCCACAGCTGAATTCCACCTTAATCCCTGCGATTCAAGCGTCAATCTGCTGACCCTTATAAAAGAAAGTGTTCTGACAGAATAGTGTAGACCCATGTTTTGACTTTCCTTACAACAAAAGTGTGTTTTGTATTGTTGAAGATGTGCTTTTGCTGCCCTATAAGTAAGATTCGACCCTACAATGGAACGTGACAGCTGGAAAATAAAAAATTTAATTTTATAAGATCCTTTTTATAAGTATTTCCTTCAATTTGAGTCCAGGTGCCAATGGTCCCCAGGACATAAAGTGAGGATAAATCTCTACAATGTCAACACAAACAACAATAAAAAATGTGGCGTGGATTCTCTCTTTCTATTCAGTACCATTGCCTCCAAATCCTGGCCCACCACTTCCATTATTTGTTGCTCCATTGCAGCCTCTGCAAACTACCCAGGGTAGGGGGATTTACTAAAAATCGAGCAGACAGACTCTGGAGCAGCTGTGCATAGTAACCTATCAGCTCCTAGCCTTAGCTTATTTACTAAGGCCCCTTGCATGTGGGAACTCCTGGGAGACACCGGGAGAGACAGGAGCAGGGTCTATGGCAGGCTGCAGCTGGACGTGGCTGAATGCTGTACTTAGAAGTACCTGTGTTTAGGGCCCTGTGTGCACATCTGCGTTCTACACCTTTTACCATGAATGCATAAGCTCCCAAACACGGGGATCACACAGTACAGTGTTTAGCCCTGTCCAACCTCAGTCTACCATAGACTTTGACAGGCTGCATGCAGCAGGGCTGAGCGCAGCACTAAAATGCCAGGAGGGAAGCACAGCTCCTAGATGGCCCCGTGTGCAAATGACCTTACTCTTTGAAAATGAAAGCCATAAGGTGATTGGTTGCCATGCAAAGCTGATACAGATTCTGCCTGCCACAGTCTTAGTAAAAGTCTCTGTCCTAGTGCTTCCAGGTAAGGGGGCAGCATGTGACCTCCTATTATATAAAACTAGAGGGCCTAGCAGCCTATTGCCAGCCTTTGGGGTAGATTTACTAAAAATGGTTCACTCAGAATCTGGTGCAGCTGTGCTTTGTAGCCAATCAGCTTCTAACTTCAGCTTGTACAATTAAGCTTTGAAAATAAATCCTGGAAGCTGATTGGGGTTTCCGACCGTTATCCGACGATCCGGGAGATCAAAATATATTATCCTCCAGTGTACGACGGGGGAATGGACCTTCGTGATCCTGTCTCTGAAAATGATTCTGACACCGTCCGTCTTAGACATAGTCGAAACGTACCGTTGGTTAGTGGAATACCGAAAGTAAAAGTTTCTCATTCCAGTAAACGTGTGCCCCGGTAGATCCTCGACACGAAGGGAGGACCGTAAAATCACGACGCGAGTCGGGACGACGTACGTCGGACAGTTTCAGATACCATCTGACTCCAACCTGTCCCGATTTGTGACATGACACACTAGGGGCACAAACCCTCGAATACGTA
>BLSH010447280.1:135877-151695 GCA_018402905.1 Glandirana rugosa | reverse complement strand
AAGTAATTAGGGGGTGCTGGGGAGGCTGCTACACAAAGAAGGTTTATTTTATCTTAATGCATAGAATGCGTTAAGATAACAAACCCTTCTGGCCTTTACAATTCACTTTGAATACCCAGTCACATGTGAGGGAAAGACAAAGGGGGGGGGACCAAAACAAACAAAAAAAAAAAATGGATTTTTGTTAGAACATGACTGGCTGATTGAAGTGACCACAGCATCATCTTATTTACTTAGCTCAGTGAACATTTACTTTGCTATGTGGACAGTCTATTCCTTTAGTAAGTCAGATTCAGGAGCTCGCTACGTACAGAGTGCAGGGTTCAGGAGCTCGCTACATACAGAGTGCAGGGTTCAGGAGCACGCTACATTCAGAGAGCAGGGTTCAGGAGCGCGCTACGTACAGAGTGTAGGGTTCAGGAGCAAGCTATGTACAGAGTGCAGGGTTCAGGAGCACGCTAAATACAGAGTGCAGGGTTCAGGAGCACGCTAGATACAGAGTGAAGGGTTTGGGAGTATGCTATGCACAGTGTGCAACTCATTTCCACCCCTCCTCCTGGGTTCTGACCTCTGCAACCATCACATTGCAACCATCCCACCACCTCTACACACATCTTCCTCCACAGCTAACGCCTGTAAAATAGCAATGCCTAGATGTTAACGGAGCCTAAAAGAGCCAAATGATACAATGTTTCTTTTTATCTCTCAGCGCTGAGTAATGTTATGATGAACTTTGCGGTCTTTTTTTTTTTTTACAGCTCTGAGCAGAGAACTGCTCTGCACATAACATGAATCGTGGAAATGCTGGATTAAGATCGTGAGGGGGGTTGAATCGAGATCACAATTTTTTAATGATTAATCGTGCAGCTCTACTAGGGGGATTGGCAAGGTAGTATATGTATAGTTAGGCCTCATACACACGGGCGTATCTTTAAAAATAAACAAAACGTCGGGCCCGACGTCAAGGAAAAAAAAAAAAAAAAAAAAAAAAAAAAAAATCGGCGTTTTTCGGCGTTATGCATCGGGTTAGTGAGCATAAGTGAGCGTCAGCGTCAATAGGCTTTTTAAAAAAAAAATCATCCCTCTGCTATTTTTCAACCTAAAAAGGCCACGTCAAAAAACGCCGGTACAATATTAGTTGGCGTTTGTTGGCGTCGGCGTAAAAAAATGGCAAAACATTACAGCCTCAGAACGCGATGGCCGTGGGTTCTACTTTCAGCTCACTAACGCCGACGCCATCTACAGCTCAAAAACGCTGATGTTTTTATGGGGCCATTGACTAACATGGAGAGCTGCAAAAAACAACAGAAAACGCCGGCGTCAAAAAACGTCCGTGTGTATGAGGCCTTACATTGGTCCAACCTGCACCAATGTAACCATGTAAAAATATCCATACCTGGAATTCAGATTTAGTTCACCTTTACAGAAAATCTGTAAACTGAGTTTACGCTGGACCTTCCTGACCACGTAACACATATATGCGGCGGGTGGTTCTTTAACCTCTTCCTGGCCACGTAACACATATATGCGGCGGGTTGTCCTTTAACCTCTTCCTGGCCACGTAACCGATATATGTGACGGGTGGTCCATTAACCTCTTCCTGACCAGGTAACACATATGCAACGGGTGGTCCATTAACCTCTTCCTGACCACGTAACACATATATGCGGCGGCTGGTCCTTTAACCTCTTCCTGACCAAGTAACACATATATGGAGCGGCTGATCCTTTAACCTCTTCCTGACCACTTAACACATATATGGAGCGGCTGATCCTTTAACCTCTTCCTGACCATGTAACACATATATGCGGCGGCTGATCCTTTAACCTCTTCCTGACCACTTAACACATATATGCGGCGGCTGGTCCTTTAACCTCTTCCTGACCACGTAACACATATATGCGGCGGGTTGTCCTTTAACCTCTTCCTGGCCACGTAACCAATATATGTGACGGGTGGTCCATTAACCTCTTCCTGACCAGGTAACACATATGCAACGGGTGGTCCATTAACCTCTTCCTGACCACGTAACACATATATGCGGCGGCTGGTCCTTTAACCTCTTCCTGACCAAGTAACACATATATGGAGCGGCTGATCCTTTAACCTCTTCCTGACCACTTAACACATATATGGAGCGGCTGATCCTTTAACCTCTTCCTGACCATGTAACACATATATGCGGCGGCTGATCCTTTAACCTCTTCCTGACCACTTAACACATATATGCGGCGGCTGGTCCTTTAACCTCTTCCTGACCACGTAACACATATATGCGGCGGGTTGTCCTTTAACCTCTTCCTGGCCACGTAACCAATATATGTGACGGGTGGTCCATTAACCTCTTCCTGACCAGGTAACACATATGCAACGGGTGGTCCATTAACCTCTTCCTGACCACGTAACACATATATGCGGCGGCTGGTCCTTTAACCTCTTCCTGACCAAGTAACACATATATGGAGCGGCTGATCCTTTAACCTCTTCCTGACCACTTAACACATATATGGAGCGGCTGATCCTTTAACCTCTTCCTGACCATGTAACACATATATGCGGCGGCTGATCCTTTAACCTCTTCCTGACCACTTAACACATATATGCGGCGGCTGGTCCTTTAACCTCTTCCTGACCACGTAACACATATATGCGGCGGCTGGTCCTTTAACCTCTTCTTGACCACGTAACACATATATGCGGCGGGTGGTCCTTTAACCTCTTTCTGACCACGTAACACATATATGCGGTGGGCGGTAGAGTGAGTTTTACCACCCAGCCGCCGCACGTATGCGTCCATGTTGGTCTGCGGCTGTATTCTCAATATGTGATCACAGTGAGACAATCGCAGCGGTCACATTATCAGGACCCTGCAACGCCTCCATGCTTTAAAGCCCATGCAAACGGCCATCAGGAGGCAGGAAGAAGGGGTTAACGTCCAAAGCTAATAAATAGAAGCATGGAAAATTGGAGAAGAGCAGCAGGTAATCATCCACACAATGATCGGCAAATCCCGATACCCCAGCCAAGCTTGGCTGAAAAGGAAGAAACAGAGCGGATTGTGCTGATGAATCAGCCGGCTGCCCCCCACACCCTGCCCGCTCCATGAATTGTAGGAAAGCCAGGCAATTGTTCTCCTCCTCTCCCTGCTCCTGTTTGTCACCAATCTGGAAAGAGAACAGTGGAAAGGTTTCTGTTCCTCCCAAAAACAACACAGATGTACAGGCAGCAACACAATACACGTGCTCCAGGCTCCAATATTGTACACACCATGATGTAAGGCCTCGGTGATCTGACCTATAGGCATGCAAACCCCAACAAGGAATTCATCTTATTTGCTCCCCTTTGGCCTATGACATTTACTGATCACAGTATTTTATTATACATCGCTTTAATAAGCGCAAAAAAAAATAAATCTGTTGATCCTGCCAGAAATCGTGTTAGCTAGCGTCTTCCTATCCTGTCTGCCTCGGCTGTTATCAGTTAGCATTGTTCATAATTACAAGATGTCCTCCGTTTCTTGGATTGAATGATGCCCAACTCAGAGGACTGGGTGCAGGGTTACAGCGGTTTTAAACCCCAAACCCAAAAATGTCATATTGCAGCTTACCAATCATTAGATGTGGTAGTTGCATTCGTTTTCTGTTTTCGCCTGGCGATCTGGCCAGTAACACACCTCCTGTATTAGTGAGACCCAGCTCTGGAGGAATGAGAACTGGAGGTACAGTAGAGAGCAGCATTGTCAGGCTTGGGGGAGGGTAGTGTTAAATGTAAGCAGATTTAAATACACTAACAAATTGAAGCCACGCTCCAGCTCACACTTTATAAGCAGTTACAGCAAACAGATGTATTCCTTTTGGGATGAAAGGTTTTCCACAAATGAATAAAACCTGATCATTTCAGGCCTGGTTCACACCTATGCAGGTTGCAGTTTGCATATTCCAGGTGCATTTTGCGTTTTTCATTCATTGAAATCTATGGAACCAAAAACCAGAAAAAAGTCCCTGGCCTTTTCCATAAAATGCACAGATGTGAACGTGATCCATAGGAAACCATGTTACATGGACTGTAGTGTGTTTCTGCAAAACTGAAAACACACTAAAAAATGCATAGGTGTGAACCAGGCCTGAATCACCCTTGACAGTGTTAATTGGTTTGTCTCATCCATGTAAATCGATACATTCTGCTGGAAAGCTTGTGCTTTTGAAAAACTGACTTTCTGGCTGGATCACCAGATGAAACTAGAAAGCAAGCCTAAAAAAGGGAACCCAATGTTGCCATCATATATACGAACTGATACGCTGTAATATAATAAATGTTTGCTTTTCGATTTAATGCTGCTTTAATGTGACACTAGAACAATATATTATATTCATGCATGCATTCTTAAAGTGATTGTAAATGATTACCTTGTAAAACAACACATTCTGTTTGAAATAGAAATGAAAGGCAGTGATCGTTTTTCCTCTGCTCCCTCTGTTCTCAGCTGCAAATGAGCTGGGGGGAGGAGAAGGAGCAGTACACTGAGCTTCCCAGTGAATGGCTGTGCAGCAGGGGGCATGTCAGGACAAGTCTGATCATTGGAGGAGAGTACACGGAGTTCCCAGCATAGCTAGAGAACTGACCATTGTGTGCTCTCCTGCTTAGTGTGATCAGTTTTTAATAGGAAAACAGAGGAACTGGCTGCTATACCAGGGATCTCATACAAAGGAAGCAATACAAAGAGAGCAGGAGACTTTCTCATACAAGTACATCAGGCACATATCAGGAATATGAAATGTTGGGGTAATAAAACACTTTAACATAAAAAAGTCTTCTATTTGTCTCAGTCGCTTCCAACATTCCAAACCTTTTTAAGATGGTGGCTACGTTCATTCTCCATGCTCCCACTGTATGTAGGTACACAGCCACCCTCTCTTGCTAGCTTCCCAAGTTAGACAAGAGACTTTAGACTTTGGGATTTGTAGTGCCCATAGAGCAGTGCAAATGACCGCTCGTTTCAAACAAACCGATGTGAAAGGGGAAAAGGATTTGGTAGCTTAGGCTCCATTCACACTTGTGCAACTTTGAAGTGCAACTGTGAGGCAACTTTGGATCAGGGCAACTTGGATACGACTTTGGCTTTGACCAATAATAATGGACAACTGTATAACATTCAGGTGTGACTTTCATGCAACTTTTCAGGGTTTACATTGCAGTCGCATGAAAGTCAGATCAAAGAAGTGCAAAGAACTCTTTTAACCAGTTGCCGACCGCCCGCCGTGGCTTGACAGCGGCAACTTGGCTCGTTATTGCAAAACGCTGTCAGGTGACGGTGACCGCGAGAACAAGTATTGTGAGCGCGCACACGCTCCCTGTGTTCCGGGGGGGCCAGGGAGCGGGTAGGGCAGACTACTCGCGATCGCTCCCCCAGAGTGACAGAATGGGGGTCCGTGTATGTAAACACGGATCTCCATTCTGACAGAGGGGAAAGGGATGTGATCACAGGCTCCCTGTGTATGGGAGCCACGACAGAGGGAACACAGCTAACCCCTTAGAGTGCCCCTGCAGGTTAACCCCTTCCCTGCCAGTGACATTTATACAGTAATCAATGCATTTTCATAGCCCTTATCGCTGTATAAATGCCAATGGTCCCAAAAAGTGTCAAAATGGTCCGACATGTCCGCTGAAATATCACAGTCCCGATAAAAATCGCAGGTTGCCGCCATTACTAGTAAAAAATAAATAAAAAACCCATAAATTAATTCTCATAATTTGTAAACGCGGCAACTTTTGCGCAAACCAATCAATATACGCTGATTGCGATTTTTTTCCCCCAAAAATATGAGGAAGAATATAAATCGGCCAAAACCAATGAAAAAAAATGTTTTTTTATTTTTTGTTTTGGACATGTATTATAGCAAAAGAAGGTATATTGTTTTTTTTTTTTTTTTTTGCAAAATTGTTGCTCTTCTTTTGTTTATAGCGGTGATCAAAAATGACGCAGAGGTGATCAAATACCACCAAAAGAAAGCTCTATTTGTGGGAAAAAAAGGACGCAAATTTTGTTTGGGTACAACGTCGCACGACCGCGCAATTGTCAGTTAAGGCGACACAGTGCCGAATCGCAAAAAGTGCTCTGTTCCTAACATGGGAAATCCTTCCGAGGGTGAAGTGGTTAAAGCAACCTGTCAAGTAAAAAAAAAAAAAAAAAAAATTCTTGTGTTTTTAAATTAAATGTTCTTCTGTTTACCTGCTTATTAACCCTTAATTTACTATAATCAGCCTTAATTAACTGCTTATTATCCTTATTATTTCCCTGCTGCTTTTTTTGTTCACTTCTATTTTATAAACTATTAATTAAAACTTTTCTTTTGTTCGCTTATGTAACATATATTTACACGTTTCACGTTGAAAAAAAGCGCAGACTGCAAAAAAAAAATAAATACATTTAATTTGTAAATTACTTTTTAATACTTTGTACCATTGCTGATAGCTGAAGTGTAAACAAAACCGTAGGTACCGGTAATTGGTATCGGCGAGTACTAAAAAAAAAAAAAAAAAAAAAAAAAAAAAGGATCGGTGCTCGTAAAAAAAAAAAAAAAAAAATATGGTATCAGTGCATCCCTAGTTAGTATAAATCGCTGTTGGTATAATGAACCTGTGGCTTAGCATGGGCAAATACAAACCTTTACAAGGTGAGCCTCATCTTTCATCATTAACTACAGCTTTCACTTTAGATTTGAGGTCTTTCATTTTTGCCTGGTGCTCTTCAAGACGCCCGCACGTGCACCTCAGCGCTCATTCAGACGGGTGAATATTCCTGTTGCCCATCTGAATGAACCCTAAATGTTACATTGCAGGTAGAGTTGAGTGAACCCGAACTGTAACGTACCGAACCCGAACGTTTGAGAAAAACGTTCGAGTTTGGGTTCTGGTATTTTATCACGCATGTTGAATAGCTGCAGCCAATCAACAAGCATTTCACTGTTTTTTCCTAGAAGCCATCCCAGCCATGCCTACTAATGGCATGGCCGTGATTGGCCAGTGCATCATGTGACCCAGCCTCTATATGAGGCTGGAGTCACAGTGCTGCATGTCACATGCTCTCAGGTTAGTGTAGGGAGAGGATGCTGCCGGCGCTGTGAGGGACAGATTGCAGTGATAATAACTAGGTAGAGATTTCTACTACTGCTGTGAGGGACAGATTGTAGATCTATAACATCTCATCCTGCATTACAGAATGATCTGATTACAGAACGATCTCTCATCCTGCATTACAGAACGATCTGATACTGGACTAGGTAGAGATTACTACTGCTTTGAGGGACAGATTGCAGATCTAATAACATCTCCCATTTTTTCTTCCTTTTGCAGCCCTCTAGCACTTTTCAGGACTTTTTTACAGTCATTTTTGTGCCGAAAAGTTTGGGTCCCAATTGAATTCAATGGGGTTCGGGGTCAAGTTTGGATAACGTTCGGTACCGAACCTGAACGTCCAGGTGTTCCCTCAACTCTAATTGCAGGCCGTTATTTGGTAAATTTTTATCATACTACAGCAACTTAGATAATACAGACATACTTCAGGCTGGTTACTCACCTCTAGAAGGTCATTACTTAATACTTCTGTCTTCTCGGCTCTGTAAGAAAGAAGATGAAAAGCTGTGAGTATATTTCTAAGAGTTGGCCTGCTGATATACAGGTGCAGCCAGTGCCGGGACAAGGTCATCTAGCGCCCAGGGCAAAGATGCCAGTTTGCCCCCCCCCCCCCCAAATTATTATTATTTTATTTTTTTACGCAGGTGTTTTTTTTTTTCCTTTCTCTCTGCGAGGAGAGAAAGATAAAACATTTCTCTCTCCTTCATCCAGAGAGAAAACACAGGGGCAGGCTTCACAGTGACTGATCAGAGGCTATCACAGTGATCAGGTAACCTGGATGCGGGTGCTCAGGGTCCCGATCCTTAGTTCAGGACCCAGGTCTCCTGGTGAGACCCCAGTCTCTGCACTGGGAGCACGGTGTGCGGTGCGCTCCCAGCACAATCACAGATACGCAAATATGCGGCCCCACGGAAAAAAGCCCAATCCATTGAGGTTTGCAAAGGTTTTTGATGCACACCAAGTGGATTTATATAATCTGTGGCTATTTAGGAATACATTTCAATTAGGGATGCATCGAAATTTCGGCAGCCGAAAATGATCACCATTTTCGGCCAAAATCGATGTTTTCGGTATCGGCCGAAACAAAAGAACCGGCCGATACCGAAAAGGAGGCGGGTACTGTCCACTGCAGGGTGTGCATCACATACCCTGCAATGGATGTGGGAGATTCACAATTCACAATTCACAAAGCAGGCTGCTTGTAGGAGCCGCTCTGTGCATGAAACTGTGACCTAATTACATTGGAATGCAAAGATGCACTTGATGTCGGGAGGTGGGCAGGCCCTGGTGTTAGCTGTTCAGTCCCGCCCACCTCTGATCTCAGTAAAAATCTGGCAGCTCTCTCTCTCCATTCTCTGCTTTCCAGTGTAATGAGGTCACAGTTTCATGCACAAAGCGGCTCCTACAAGCAGCGTGCTCTGTGCATCTACTGATCTCTTCTGCCAGTGCCAGCCAGTACCATCCAGTGCTGCCTGTCAGTACCAATCAGTGCCACATGCCAGTACCATCCTGGGCCACCTATCAGTGCCACCTGCCAAGACCATCCAGTGCCACCTGCCAATACCATTCAGTGCCGCCTGTCAGTGCCAATCAGTGCCTCCTGCCAGTACAACCCAGTGCCACCTGCCAGTGCCAACCAGTGCCAATCTGTGCCACCTGCAAGTAACATCCAGTGCCGCCTGTCAGTGCCACATGCCAGTGCCACCTGCCAGTACCATCCAGTGCCGCCTGTCAGTGCCACTTGCCAGTGCCACCTGCCAGTACCATCCAGTGCCACCGGTCAGTGCCAACCAGTGGCACCTGTCAGTGCCACCTATCAGTGCCAACCAGTGCCACCTGTCAGTGCCACCTATCAGCACCAATCAGTGCCGCCCGTCAGTGCCCAGGCACAGGTAGGCTGCATATGACAATTGTATATAAAAATATCAATATTTTTTAAAAACTGTCATTTTCAGTTTTGGTTTTCGGCTTAGTGCATTTTTGGTTTCGGTACCAAAATTTCCATTTGGTGCACCACTAATTTCAATAAATGTTTTGGTGTCCAGAGTTCACTGGCAACAGTATCTGGTAACACTAAGGCCCCTTTCACACTAGCGGCACTCACTGCTAACAGTATTGCTTTGAATAACTTGTGTTTTGACCAGATGCAACACATATGTCCTGGGCGGACTGTGTTACAGGACTTATTTTTCTAGGGCTCATGCAGACAAAACTCCAGCGCTACAGCAGCGCTAAAAAGGCCAGTTTTTACATTACCGTTTAGTCGCGTTTTTGGGCATTTTTTCATTAAAAACACTCCCTATAATGTAAAAACACCTAAAAACATCAATTTGCACTTTTTCGTTTTTACAGCTCCTGGAAGCACAAGCTGTCGTCTTTTTCTGCTGTCTCTAAATGCTTATGCCTCTGACAGTTTCTTTGTGCATAGACACATAGGCTAACATAGAGGGGCTTTTAGAGGCAGTAGAGCTGCACAATTCTGGCCAAAATGAGAATCACAATTCTTTTGCTTAGAATAAAGATCACGATTCTCTCATGATTCTTGTGGTGTAACATCTTACATATACAAAAAATTGTGCTACAAGCACTGTTTAGATTTTTTTTTCCCCCAAAAAATTGCGTTTGAAAGACCGCTGCACTAATACCGTGTGACAAAATATTGCAACAACCGCCATCTTATGCTCTCTATGGTCTCTGCTAAAAAATTATATATAATGTTTGGGGGTTCTAAGTAATTTTCTAGCAGAAAATACTGGATTTTTACTTGTAAGCAACAAATGTCAGAAAAGATTGTCTTTAAATGGTTAACCTCTTCTATAAACTGGAGTTTAACCCCTTGATCTTTTGAAACATAGTATCTTTTTACTTCTTTTGACCTCAGAATTGGCAGTCTGCCCAGATAGGAGAGACTCAAGTCGCTCTGACTTAGAAAAAGATTCCTGGGGAGACTTCAGACAACTTGCATTGACTTCTATTACAGTCAAGTCGCGCCGAGTCGCCCCGCAAGTCGCACTCCATTAACTGCACTGAAAATCGTGGTAATGCCTGATGGAGATCACAGGGGGGGGGGGGGTGAATCGAGATTGCAATTTTATTACGATTAATCGTGCAGCTCTAAGGGGCAGTTAAAAAAAACGTCAAACGCCACTAACAGCAGCTGTAAAAACGTCCTGTGTGCATGAGCCCTTACAAGTCTGCATAAGGTTATTCAGTGTGTAAGGTGGTAATTTGTGTGCATGTCAAAATGGAACTTTCAGGGACTTTACAAGTCTGCATGAATAAATTCTTGACATGCCTCAACATAAAACAACCGTATCACAGCCAACGTGAATCTGATAACACTGACTATCAGAAAATCAGACAAAGGTTTCAAAGTAAAAATCTTTGCAGGTGCATGGCAAGCTCTGGGATCAGGAAAATAAGGCCTCATACACACGGACGTTTCTAGAAAAAAATAAACAAAACGTCGGGCCCAACGTCAAGGAAAAAAAGTCTGCGTTTTTCGGCATTATGCATCTGCGTTTTTGAGCGTTAGTGAGCGTCGGCGTCAATAGGCGTTTTTTAAAAAAAATCATCCCTCTGCTATTTTTCAACCTAAAAACGTTGGCGCCAAAAAACGCCGGAAAACGCCAGTACAATAGTAGGTGGCGTTTTGTGGCGTCAGCGTCAAAAAATGCCAAAACGTTAAGGCTCAGAACGCACTGGCCGTGGGTTCTAGTTTCAGCTCACTAACGCCGACGCCATCTACAGCTCAAAAACGTCAGCGTTTTTATGGGGCCATTGACTAACATGGAGAGCTGCAAAAAACGCCAGAAAACGCCGGCGTCAAAAAACGTTCGTGTGTATGAGGCCTAACAGTGCAGAGATCGTCACATTTTGTTGCAGGATACATTACACATTTGTGTTTATTTTATATATTTTAGATCCAATCGTATTTTATTCCTGTGCTAATTTGTGCCATGGCAGTCTTTCGCAACTAAAAATATTACAGTTCTAAGGAATCATACACACGGGCGTATCTTTAAAAATAAACAAAACGTCAGGCCCGACGTCAAGGAAAAAAAATCTGCGTTTTTCGGCGTTAGTGAGCGTAAGTGAGCGTTGGCGTCAATAGGCGTTTAAAAAAAAAAATCATCCCTCTGCTATTTTTCAACCTAAAAACGTCGGCGTCAAAAAACGCCGGTACAATATTAGTTGGCGTTTTGCGGCGCCGGCGTCAAAAAATGCCAAAAAGTTACAGCCTCAGAACGCGATGCCCGTGGGTTCTACTTTCAGCTCACTAACGCCAACGCCCTCTACAGCTCAAAAACGCCAACGTTTTTATGGGGCCATTGACTAACATGGAGAGCTGCAAAAGACGCCAGAAAACGCCGGCGTCAAAAACGTCCGTGTGTATGAGGCCTTATAGGTGTGTACATCACCAGAGAGGAGGGGCAGACATAGATTTGGTTTTTGTAGCAGTTCCCCAACAGCTAAGGCCTCGCTCACACAGGCCACAAAAATAGGCTGTTTGGATGCCTTTTCACCATTCCCTGACCGTCTAGCAAAGTTCTTTGTTGATCTTAAAATAGGGAGCAGACAGAGCTGTACACAAGCATGCGTTTGACTTGCTTTGCGGCGAGGCAAAAATAACACATGCCTGCTGAATTCGGCATTAGGCCTTGCAGCTTTGCAAAAGCTTCCATTGACTTCTATTTTTGTCCTTCTTAACCACTTGCCCTTTGCAAGGTTTTACCTTCATCACCGGATCATTTTTTGCTATTCAGAACTGCGCTACTTTAACTGACAATTGCACAGTCGCACAATACTGTATGCATATTAAATTTATATAATTTTTTTCACACATATAGAGCTTTCTTTAGGTGGTATTTGATCACCACTGTTTTTTTTTTTGTTCTATTTTTTATTATAAATCAAAAACATACCAAAAAAAAATATATATATATATATATATATATATATTTTCTAATTTCTGTAATAAAACATATTCAATAAAATCAAATTTCTTCACAAATTTGCGCCAAATTATTCTTTTAAGCTACTTTCACACTGGGGTGTTTTTCAGATGCTTGTGGGCTAATAATAGTGCCCTTATAGCACCTGAAAAACACCCCCCCCCCCCGAATGCTTTCACACTGGGGCGGTATTGCGACGTTACAGCACCTTTGGGGCGGTGGGGTGAACGGTGTTTACACTGCTCCTCCGCCGCCCCTGCCATTGAAATCAATGGCAAGCGCTTCCGAATCGGCTGTACACCACCTCGGAAGCGAAGCACGCTGGCACTTTTAACTCCTTTTTTAACTCCTTGTGGGGGGCAGCGCTCCCGCCTGCATATCGCTGCTATAACAGAGGAAAATTGCCGCTGAAACCACTTTACCGCTACCCCCCCGTGAAAGTAGCCTGAGTATTCTGTTACATGACTTTGTTAAAAAAAAAAAAAAAACAATAATGCCTGGTACGCACAGTGAGATTATTGGACGAATGATCGCCCTTTTTTTTGCACGTTTGTCTCATATCGAAAATAAAGAGGTTATTAAAGTTATGAAAATTCTCGTACAACAGAATAAAAATTTGGGAGTGATGTCATGTATTGTATTTTCATACAACTGTACTGATTAAATTAAAATTTTGCAAAAAATGTTCTTGCTTGTCCCATTGGATAATTTCACATGAATTATGATCGGCTCTCGAAAGTGTACCAATGATCAGATTATTGTACGATCACTTTGAAAGCGGTATTTTTCGTACAAATTTCTGATTGTGTGTAAGGGTATTGTATAGTATATAGGTTTATACAGTATTAATTGGTTTGTGTGAAAGTTGCGGTCAGTGTTGCCAACCGAACCGCCAGTAAATTTACTGACAGTTTGTAAAAATCAGCCCAAACCCCAGACTTCTCTTTTAATGACACTGGCTTGGCAGGGGTTACCATTAAGGGGCAATCAAGGGGTTAAATACTACTGTGAGCGGGCAGCATGTGGTTATGATACAGCTGCAAGTTTACACATGCACTATGAATAGTCATTTATCGATGTTATTAAGGCCTTGCTTATGCCTGTCAACGCTCTGTACCAATTATGTCCATTGCTTGTGACAGTGTAGTTCACATGGTAGCACTCATAGTACTTTGTGCCATAATGTATGCCCAGCATGTAGCCTTTGGCTGGCTTTACTGCTCCCCAAAGGCCTCCATTCATGTCAATGTAACCATGCCACAAATTGCCTCACAAATGCCCCTATGGCGCTTACAGTGGGTCTGAGATTTGTTACTAGCCGAGAGGATAGTACAAGAATTCATACAATATAACACCAACGCAGATTAGGAGTCTGGCAAGCGCTATTTAATGTGATGCAAACGTGTCAGAAACACACGCACATGGCTCTCCTGTGAGCTTTGGCCTTGTCAGCTTTATCTGGAATCTAAGTTTCTCAGCTGCTTGAAATGTTTACACGTCTATTACTGAAGGTATAGGCCTTTAGTACAAGGTCGCTGAAGAAATGCAACCTGAATTTCAGGTTTAGTGGTCCTTTGCAGAAATTCCCTGAGGAAAAACAAAGCTGGTGAAGGCCCACTGCTCAACATGGCTGCCGCAGTGCTTCCTGTCCACATTCCAGTCCTATGACCCATGTGCTATTACCTACATGTGAAGTAGTCAGAGCAGGCTGGGAGGGGAGAGTCACAGGGAGGATACAGAAACAATTCTCACACACGTATTAGGTTTCTGACAAAGCCTTGCTGTTCATTTATAATGCATGAGTTGTGTCACAGCTTTTCACTATGAAGGGCGCTCCGGTGGCACTCAGGTACCATGACTGGGGCGGAGTCACCTTTGCTGCGACACGCATCCCGCCTGGATCGCTTTATTGAAGGGAACAAAGGAGGAATCCGTGGTATTTAGAATCAGTCTCCTGGGACAAGTCCAGGCATCAGGAGCAACCCATCCTTACTACGAGTAAACCAGAACAACTACATAACCTGTAATAATGGACAATACATCTTACATAACGTGCGTCTTAGGTCATAACACTATGGGGCGGATTTACTAAAACTGGAGTGTGCAAAATATGGTGCAGCTCTGCATAGGAACAGATAGGGAACCAATCAGCATCCAAATTTTTTTTTTTGTCAAAGCTTAATTGAACAAGCTGAAGATAAAGCAGAGCTGCACTAGATTTTGCATCCTCTGATTTTAGTAAATCAACCCCTAAGAGGCCTTTCACACTGGGGAAAGCAGGGTGTTAGCGGTAAAGCGCTGCTAGTTTTAGCAGAGCTTTAGCACCACTATTCAGGTGGCAGTGGGTCACTTTTATCCCCTAAGAAGGGGTTAACAAGGGGTTAAAAGCGCCAGTGGTGTTCAGCCGATTCGGAAGCGCTATAAATTCATTTCAATGGGCAGGGGCTGTGACCGCCCCAAAGATGCGGCTTGCAGGACTTTTTTTCCTGTCCTGCAAGCGCACCTCCCCAGTGTGAAAGCACTCTGGCTTTCATACTGGGGTGGATTGGGGGGAGTTTATGTGCTTTACAGGCGCTAATTTTAGGACTAAAGCGCATGAAAAACATCCCAGTGTGAAAGGGGTCCAAATGCCCTGCCCATGGGCCCCTTTCACACATTCTGTCCAATCAGGTCCACCTGTCAGTTTCTCAGTTGGACCTGATCGGACGTTCCATTTACCTCAATGGAGCGACGGATGTCAGCGGTGATGTCCACTGCTATCCGAGCCTCTCTGCCAAATGCAGACGGATGGTGGTCCTATTTTCCATCCATCTGGCGAATCGAATGAAAACTGACATGCGGTCCATTTTCATCTGATCTCCCCATTTTTTTTAGCAGGGACCCTAGAGAATAAAATGGCAATCGTTGCAAATTTTTTATGTCACACGGTTGTTCAGAGTTTACAAACACTTAACCTCTTGAGATCCGCACTATTGCCAAAAGACGGCTCCAGGGCAGACCTCAATTTCCGGGCGGACGTGCAGCGTGTGTGTCACAGATCAGAGTAAGGGGGTGGTCCCGCCCCCTTACCACGTGATCAGCTGTCAGCCAATGACAGCTGATCACGTGATGTAAACAGAAGCCAGTGATCGCATCTTTTTTCGCCGGGGAAAAAGAAGCCGATCACCAGCTTCTGTCAGAGGGACATCGGTCCCTCGCACAGAGAGCCGCGGATGGCTCGTCTGTTCACACCAGAGCCACCTGTCAGTACCCACCAGAGCCACCTACCAGTGCCCACAGTGCCACCTACCAGTGCCCACAGTGCCACCTACCAGTGCCCACCAGTACCACAAATCAGTGCCACCGATCAGTGCTGCCTATCTGCATCTCCCACCAGTGCCCATCAGTGCAACCCATCAGTGTCCATAAGTGCCACCTATCAGTGCCACCTGTCAGTGCAGCTCATCAGTGCCCTTCAGTGCCGCTTATCAGTGCCAACCATCAGTGCCACCTATCAATGCCCACTAGTGCCACCTTATCAGTGCCCATCAGTGCAGCCTATCAGTGCCCATCAGTGCAGCCTATCAGTGCCCATCAGTGCAGCCTATCAGTGCCCATCAGTGCAGCCTATCAGTGCCCATCAGTGCAGCCTATCAGTGTCCATCAGTGCAGCCTATCAGTGTCCATCAGTGCAGCCTATCAGTACCCATCAGTGCAGCCTATCAATGCCCATCAGTGCACCCGTGACTA
>BLSH010447280.1:105007-115149 GCA_018402905.1 Glandirana rugosa | reverse complement strand
TTAAAAAAAAAAAAAAAAAAAAAAAAAAATCGCAATAGGCGTATATTGGTTGGTCTGCGCAAAAGTTATCGCATCTACAAAATACGGGATAGATTTATGGACTTTTATGTATTATTGTTTACTGGTAATGACGACGACCAGCAATTTTTAGCAAGACTTTGACATTACGGCGGACAACTCTAACCTTGAATGACACTTTTTGGGGACCAGTGAGATTATTACATTGATCAGTGCTATAAAAATGCAGTGATCAACGTAAAAATGACACTGGCAGAGAAGGGGTTAACACTAGGGGGCGATCAAGGGGTTAACTGTGTTCCCTAGGCGTGTTCTAACTGTAGGGGGGGGTGGGCTGCCTAAGACATGACAGAGATCCAGGTGACAGGGAACAGTAGATCTCTGTCATGTGCCCTGTCAGAACGGGGATCCGCTGTTTACATTGGCAGATCCTCCTTCTGCCTTTGCACAGAGCGATCGTGGGTCACCGGCGGACATAGAGTCCGTGGGAGCACTCCCACAGTGTGCCGCTGGAGATGCGCGCCCGCAATCCCACATGCATGTACAGTAGTACAGATATGTCAATTTGCGCAGGGGAGCTGACCTGCCGCAGTAAATGTACGTTTGCAGGTCAGCAAGTGGTGAGGGTAAAAGCTGGTTTCAATGTCCCTGTGCCCCCTTTCTCCTAAATGAAGAGGTAGAGAGGGGAGAAGAGATCAGCGCTGTGCACGCTGCACCTATTCTTCCCTTACTTCCTCTTCACACAGCATTCGAGAAGCAGTAGGAGGAGTAGTAGCAGCTAGCTATGGTGGACATAAAAAGAAGAGGAGGAGCCAAGATCGCCGCCGAGGACCCCAGAAGAGGAGGATCAGGGTCGCTCTGTGCAAAACCCTTGTAAGGGTAAGTATAACATGTTTGTTATTTAAATTTTTAAAAATCTGACTTTTGTAACACTTTAAGCCTAGTACACACGGACTGAATGTCGGGTGGCATCGGCTAGTTTAATAGAGGCCAGCCAACATTGGGCCCGTATGTAAGCAGCCGGGCCGGCTTCTGTCGAAGGGTCATGACCGAATAAGGTCTGCTGACTGGGCTGATCAGTGCTCTCAGCCAATGGCTCAAAGTGTTGACCAGATTGTTCTGGTGAGGGGCCGTCCCCGTGTCAGAACATAATAGCACAGCAGGGGAGATCGCTGTACTAACATCAGATTGTTAGTACAGCGGCTCCCACCTGAGCTGTTAGCCTGCTGGGTTGAAAAAAAACAAAAACCTAGTAGCATGTACGAGGCTTTAGAGTACGAGAATGAAGAGCTGGAAGCAACGCTCATTTTGGCCATTGTATGCAAGGGCCTTTTACATATATATCCAGCTGTCTTGAAACAGGTACAAGCTGGCCCTTGATATACTGCTTGGTTTTTTACAATGCACTTGAAGTTCTATTAAATGATCTTCTAATTGACTTACAAATTTTAACGGTTCAATGAACCATTTGAAAAAAAGAGGCTGCAAAAGCCCCGTCTGACCTTGAAACACTTAGTTACTCTGAATTTGGTCAGTCATTGCAAAAAGAAATGCAGGAATATGAAAATTCATAAGGAAATAAAACAGCTGAAGTGATAATGGGAATGAAATCAGCAGAGTGAAATGGCATTATGTAGGAAAGTGCTGTTAGGAGTTTGTATTGTAGGCAATTAATATTCATGAGGCCCTCTAAAGGATATAGAAAAAAAAAAGCATTGCCAGGCTAAATAAATTGACTTCAATGCCCATTTTTCCTATGTACCACATTTACTGCTTTCATTTTTTTTTCTACCTTGACCTGAACAGAATAATCTACATTGCCCCGTTCCATATGAACCTCTCTGCATCTCTACGATCTTGGCATTAGAAGACCAACGTCCCCAACCCACTGCTGGAACACAGCGCCGTGTACTCTTGGCTTCATCTTCTAGTAAAGGCAATAGATCAGTTGAGCCAGCTTGGCCCAAACCCACTTTCTACACCTCCTCCCTTGGTCACTTGATAACCGCCCATAGCTTCCAATACCATCTATATGCCGATGACACCCAAATCTCTCTACTCCTCACCTTTCTCCTTCACCACTTCATTAAAGGAAATCTCTTTAAAACCGAGCTGGTAATATCCCCCCCCCCCCCGCCCATGTCTCCCTCCATGACTTTTTCATCAAAATCAATAATGTAGCCATCAATCCCTCCCCTCATGCCAGGGTACTAGGGGTTATCCTAGACTCTGACCTGTCCTTTCAGCCCCAAATTCAATCGTCAAAAGTCTGTAGACTTCACCTCCGTAACATCTCTAGAATACACCCCTTTCTAACAAATGAAACCACCAAACTCCTCATTATCTCTCACCTTGACTATTGCAACTCCCTTCTCATTGGCTATCCCCTCTTCAGTCTATCATGAATGCTGCTGCCAGACTCATCCACCTTACCAACCGCCCAGTGTCTGCCACCCCTCTCCTCCAATGGTGGCACTGGCTCTCAATCACCCAGCAAATTAGATTCAAAATACTAAACACAAACTACAAAGCCATTCACTACTCTGCCCCAAGCTACATCAACAATCTGGTATCCAAATATCACCCAAACCTCCTTCTTCGCTCCTCCCAAGACCTCCTAATCTCAAGCTCCCTTGTATCCTCCTTCCCTGCTCGTCTCCAGGATTTCTCCAGAGCCTCTCCCATCCTCTGGAATGCTCTACCTCAAGCTGTCCGGCTATCTCCTACTCTCGCTACCTTGAGGCAATCCCTGAAAACTCATCTCTTCAGGGAAGCCTATCACACCTCCAACTAATCTTTTACCTCTTCCATCAGCTCATTCCCCACAGTTATAAACTTTTGTACTACCTGCCCCGCCCTATTAGATTGTAAGCTCTTCTGAGCAGGGCCCTCTTAATCCTCTTGTATTTTACTGTTTTATAACTGTATTGTCTCCCTTTTATATTGTAAAGTGCTGTGTAAACTGTTGGCGCTATATTTAATCCTGTAATAGTAATAATAATTTAAGGTGGCAGTAAACATGGAATTCCATTTAGGCACACATAGAATAACCAAATACAGTTCTCTAGGTAATAAAACATCATGAAAGGTATTTCTAACCACTTCATTACCAGACACTTTTACTCCCTACCTGCCCAGGCCAATTTTTGCGGTCACAATTTGAATGACAATTACCCAGTCATGCAACACTGTACTCATATGACATTTTTATCATTTTAGACTTATAGCGCTTTCTTTTGGTGGGATTTAATCACCACTGGATTTTGTTCTTTTTTTTTTCTGCTAAATAAAAGTAGTTCTTATTTTCAAGATTGTAAAACAGAAACTAAGTAATTTTTCTTCTTCACTGATGGGCACTGATGAGGCTGCGCTGATGGGCACTGTCAAGGATGCGCTGATGGGCACCGTCGAGGAATGCGCTGGTGGGCACCGTCGAGGATGCGCTGGTGGGCACCCATGAGGATGCGCTGGTGGGCACCCATGAGGATGCGCTGGTGGGCACCCATGAGGATGCGCTGGTGGGCACCCATGAGGATGCGCTGGTGGGCACCCATGAGGATACGCTGGTGGGCACCCATGAGGATGCGCTGGTGGGCACCCATGAGGATGCGCTGGTGGGCACCCATGAGGATGCGCTGGTGGGCACCCATGAGGATGCGCTGATGGGCACCCATGAGGATGCGCTGATGGGCACTGATGAGGCTGTACTGATGGGCCGGCACTGATAAGCTGCAAAACTGGAGAGTGGCCGTGGTTCCATACATCCCTTATAAGGCGGGCGACAAGTGGTCAGATGCAGCCAGTGTAAGTACTTTAATTTAAACCCTTTACAACTGCCTGACACATATGTGCAGTGGCAAAGGGTTGGGCTTTACTGCCCACGCACCACACATATACCCTGTTGTTTATGTGCTGAGAGTGCACTCACTGCATGTTCTCAGCATGTAGACCAAGATGTGGGTCCGGGCTACAGATAAGTAGCCAGCAGACCTGGTTTCCATTCATGTGACCACTGTGACATTGGTCACATAAACACTGATCCTTCCCATCCCTTGGGCATTCTGAACTGTTTAAAAGGACATCAGGGCAGGGTGGGAAGGGGTTAGCTTGGTATCAGCCTTTTGCACAGCAGCACTCAGACTGGGAGAGAGATGATTAATACTGTGAGTCAATGAGGTAATCTACATACATATTTTCTGACATGCTTACAGAAGGAGAGAGAGCAGATGGATGACTTAAGTATTCTGCTGCTCCTACACCATCCAGGCACAGGCTGGGGGAAAGCAGGTGACAAGGCTGTACTGCTTAACTACAGCAAAAAAAAAAAAAGCGCTTTCTGGTTGAGTTTTGTAAATGTTGGGCCAGGCCTAACAGAATTACAAATCCTTAGGTAGGAGAAACACCAATATCCGTAATACCATTGCACAGAGAAGTTAACTATTTTATTTATCTATTTCAGGTACTTATATAGCATTTTAAATGTATGCAGCGCTTTACATATACATTATACATTCACATCACTCTCTGCCCTCAAGGAGCTTACAATCCAAGGTCCCTAACTCACATTCATATACTAGGGCCAATTTAGACAGGAGCCCATTGACCTACCAGCATGTCTTTGGAGTGTGGGAGGAAACCACTATGGCATGTTTGATTTTTTTTTTTTAAGAAAAAATTAAAGCTTTCTTTTTAAGCTTTTTTCCCTTTACTTTCATCTGGTGATCCAGACTAAGTTTGGTATTTTCCCATTTTCCTTTAACAGACAAGGTTGTCCAGGAAAAGTGGCAGTTGGAGGGTTGAGGCAAACCATTTACCACTGACAGGGGTCTTACAATGGTCCACTACTATTTATGTAAAACCTTTATCCCAAGAGAAAATGTATAGTTAAAAAAATTGCAAAAAGTGCAATTTGGTTTTATGGCTTGGTATGGGGATTAGTCTGGCCACACATACAGTTTTCTTGTACAATTTTCCTAGATTTGCTAAAAATCCTATAATAGGAAGTCAATCCTAAACAGCACTTTCCCTTTTCATCCAATCAGGCATGCCCTTTGCACTACATAGTTAAAGGTTGAAGGAAATTGTACAAGAAAACTGTATAATGTATGGCCAGCTTTATGCAGTGGGATAAAGCAGAAAATCAAACAAAAGGTCCAATTAACCTTTTAGGTCAGGGGTGCCAAACTCAAATTTCACTGCGGGCTGCATCGGCATTTTGGTTGCCCTCAAAGGGCCAGTTGTAACTGTAAGATTAGATATCCAGAGCATCCTCCCCCCTTTACATCAGATGTCAAGAGTCCCTCGCCTACATCACAGTGCACCCCCCTCATCTTCTGCTGCAGCTGGGGGCGGAGCTTGGAAGCAGAAAGTGCAGAATCTGGAGGGCCAGAGGAGGGCTGGAAACAGCTGGCAGAGTCTGCTGAATGCTAAGGCCAGAGGAGGTGGAAACGTGGGGGTGCTGCAGTTGCATAAAGAGGCACAGGATCTGTAGGAGGAGTTCTGTCCTCCTTTCTGCTGCCAACTGCTAAGACGGGGCGGGGAAGGGATGAGCTTATCCGCAGCTGCACAGAGAAGAGTGGGATTTGGCAGAGGAGATCTGTCCTCTCTGCTGCTGACATAAGGTGGGGGTGTTAACGAGGGGGATGTTGCAGCTGCAGGAGAGGTGCAAGGGCCACATGAAATGACCTGGCGGGCCTTGTGTTCACATGTTCTAGGTTGAGTGACACTTTGAGTCATTCAGTCGAAGACCTCTTATGGCGGAAAAGAAGTACTGAAGGGGATAAGCCCTGGGTTGAAGATGCATATTGCAGCTTTAGGCCCCTTTCACACTGAGCGGATCTGCTCAGAGGGGTCCGCCAGATCAGCGGGAGATTGCTCAGATGAGCCGGCGGATGACAGCTCCGTCTCTGCTCTCTGTGCAGGGACGGACCTGTCAGCTCCCCACTCTCCTATATGGGGAGATCGGATGGAAACGGATCCGCCAGTCCGGTTTCATCCGATCCGATCCGCTAGACCTGTGGTTCTCAACTCCTGTCCTCGGGACCCACTAACAGGTCAGGTTTGCAGGATAACTGAAATATATTACAGGTGATATAATTTGCTGCTCAGTGATTGCAGCATTCTAGTCTGCATCTCCCCAAGGTAATACTTAAAATCTGGCCTGTTGGTGGGTCCTGAGGACAGGAGTTGAGAATCACTGCGCTAGACGGATGGGTGAACGTATCACCCATACGTCTATTTTGAGGAGATCATGGCGGATCGGATGTCAGCGGACACATCTCCGCTGACATCCGACTGCCCATAGAGGTCTATGGGTGGCCCGCACGGATCGTCTGAAAAACTGACAGACGGATCCGAGGGTCCGATTGTGTGAAATGGACTAAAATTCCTGCTTTTGCTTTGTTTTTCTTCTAAACATGGTCTTGGTGAATAAAGAAAAAAAAAAATAGCCCAGTTTTGGGCTTTAAACAGAACAGCCGGCTTGCACATTTGATTGCAGGTAGTATTTGTAATTTTCCATAATGCTTGTAGATTGCATAGTGGGAATCCATAGACCTTTTCCAGGTTTATAGATATAGATGGGAAATCTGACCTGTCGCCTGGACTCTAAACATCTGCATAAAACCCCTTGCTGGGGCTGCCTACCCTAGGAGACTGCCGTTATTAGAGCGTAATTCAGATCACTTGAATGTGTACAATGAAGCCCTGATATATCCTAAGAGGCCGCAAGGCTGAATAAATGATGGCAGAACGTTTATTTTTAGGCTGTGTGAAGGCTTCCAGGGTCACCGCTGATTGGTCCGTCTCAGGCCGTCCTTACCGCTCACATTCCCCAGCACTCATTAGCACAATTATTTCAATAGGAATATGAATATTTAAATAGCATCAGAGCAACACAGCCCTTGGGGGAAAGTAAAAAACAATAACAGAATTTTCTAAGTAACTCAACTCTGTAGCCTTTGATAATAAAGGAATTGTAACACAAGCAGATTGTAGAGGATATTTTAAACTGAACTCCAGGCCAGCAGTATCTTCACCCAAAAACAAATATGTAATATACTGCAGCATGCCAGTCCTTGGATGTGGTGGCTGCATTAGTTTTCCTTTTTCTTTTTCACCTGATGATCCTGGTAATTTACTTCCTCCTGTCTTAGGCTGGTCGTACATTATACAATTTTCCTTTAGATTTACCAAAACCATATAAATATGAGGTCAAACCTAAATAAATACTTTTATTTTTGTATGCAATCAGGCAGGCCCTTGCACTACATAGTTGAAGGTAAATCTAAAGGAGAATGAATAAGAAAATTGTATAATGTATGGGCAGCTTTAGGCAGCTCATAAACAGTTCAAATTTATTTTTTGCAACCATGGGTTGCCGTCCCATCAACACAGACAGTGCTGACAGGGGAATCCGTCCTTCTGAGCTATTGTCTTCTCCCAGTGGGGGAAGCCATCGCTGCTTGGAGGAGGCAGTGATTAATGCTAGCGGCTATAGAAGTCGCTAGCGATAATCGCAAGACAATCCGGCAGGCTGGTTGAACCCAGGTTGATCAATCAACTTGGTACATGCAGCCTGCCCATTAATGGTCCGAATCTCGGCTGGTTCCTCCTGAACTGGCCGAGATTCCAAACCGTGTATGGCCGGCCTTAGAGTGGCTCCGCTCTTTGGAGAGGCAATGGAAACAACATTACTGAACAGCAGAATTGTGTATCGGGGGAGAGGGTAGTGTTGGCCCACCAGATTCAAAGTAAAAAAAAAACAAAAACTTTTGACTTTAGAACCACTTGAAAGTATCTGACTGTCTGGCCTACCTAATCTACACTAGCCTATGGCAGAGGCAAAATAGTTCAACCTTGGTCTGGGGCAGAGGTCACAGATACTACAAGAATCTATTGAGCGAAGGGAGTTTTTAATGCTGTTTGGGTATCCTGTACCCCCAACCCTCTATCCCCTAGACAAGGGGTCTCCAAACTTTCTAAACAAAGGGCCAGTTTACTGTCCTTCAGACTTTAGGGGGACCGGACTGTGGCCAATGGGAGGAATAGTGCCCCATCGTTTGTGTCCTTTGGAGGAATAGTGCCCCATTGGTATAAATGGGAGAAATAGTGCCCCATCATTGGAATCAAATGGGAGGAATAGTGTGCTTTAGTTGGTGTCAGTTTGAGGACTAGTGCCCAATTGTCAGTGTCAGTAACTATGCCCCACTGTTGCTGACAGTAGGGGGAATTATGCTCCCAGCTGCAGTTTGGAGACCACTGTCCTAGACATGGCATGGCTCTGATGTCATCAGCACTCTCTGTATCAGTAAGGATTGCTCAGCCTGGAGAAGAGGAAGGGGACCCTGCAGCTGTGGTGTCAAATGAGCACTCTGAAGAGACAGGAGGCCACAAGGAGGGGTATTGACTTTGCGGTCTGTGCCCCGTTGGCAAGTTTCCTTTCACTACCTGTCCTGGAACCACGGAAAGAGGTTAGCAGCGCCTGAAAAGTTACCTTCATGGTGGGATCATCAAGTACGCTTTTAAAGTGGTTCTGAAGACTGAAGGTTTTTTTTACCTTCATGCATTCTATGCATGAAGGTAAAAACATTCTGTTTGCAGCTCCCCCCTCAGCCCCTTCTAATACTTACCTGAGCCAGATCTCGATCCAGTGATGTGCATGAGTCTAGCTGCTCTCCCAGCTCTCTCCCTCCTCATTAGCTCTGACACAGTAGCGGGAGTCATTGGTTCCCACAGCCAGTGAGGAGAGAGCAGGGGCGGGGCCGAGCCCTATTCTGCATGTCAGTGAACCCACAGAAGCAAGCACACACCAGTGCCTCCATAGCAAGCGGCTTGGGGAGGGGTGGAGCCCAGAGTGCCAACGGGGGAACCGAGAAGAGGAGGATCGGGGCTGCTCTGTGCAAAACTACTGCACAGAGCAGGGAAGTATAACATGTTTGTTATTTTTAAAAAAATATATAATTTATACCTTTAGTATCATATTAATTAAAGCTGCAGATTTACAATTAAGAAAAACTTCTGGAATGACAACATGTTAAAGCCCACGTGATATTTTAGTGATTGTGTTTACATGTAATTTAGGATTCCATTCCATTTAGGATGCATCAGGCAGGAGTGGTCATTGTTAACCTTGGTGTGCCCTAAAATGACATCATGGCCACTTCTAGAGCTGCGATGTCAGTGCTTAGGAATGAGAGGGCAGCACCTGGCTATGACTAAGATGCTGGCACTGAGCCACCCAGAGAGCAACTCTGCTTTGCCCATAATATGGAGAGGGCATCTGCTACCAGGTGATGTGAATTAATTCATTAAGAAGCTAACAGGGATTATTAAAAGTGACATCCAGAACTCTCTATACATTCTATTCCAATCTGCAATACAAAAACAACATTAAGCTCCCTATCAAACTGTAAAGGCATCCTGGTTCCTGTAGTTCCAAAAAACAGCTTGTAAAGCAGAAACCCAGCCCACTTAAATTCTAGACTCGTATCAAATTAATTTTAAAAAATAATAAAATAGTAAATTTTACTATTTTTAAGCAGCAGTTCATTGTGTGTTATGGCCTGAAACCAACTCTACACATTCCACCTATTCTTTAACCCTTTCCTGCCAGCCCTGGAGCTTCCGTATGCCTGAAACTCCCCCCAATCCACCCCAATGTGAAAGCCTGAGTGCTTGCACACTGGGGCGGTGCGTTTGCAGGACGGGGAAAAAACTCCTGCAAGCAGCATCTGTGGGGCGGTGCGGGAGGGATGTATACACCACTCCTCCACCGCCCCTGCCCATTGAAATGAATGGGCAGCGCTTCCATCCGTACCTTCGGAGCTCTGTGCCGCAGTCAAGGACTCCCTCGCATGCCGTCGTTGCGGCTCGTCCAATCAGACGGCCGGAGCGCGTTAACCCGGAAGGAAGACTGATGAAGATAGAAGCGCTGTCATCTGTGACAGCGTCCAGCTGGAAGGCTTTGTTCTAAGGTAAGCATTTCACTGCCTTGCACTGCAGGGTTGCCCACAAAAGTGGAAGCTTAAAGTGGAAGTAAACCCCCCACAAAAAAAAATGAAATGAAGGTGAAATTCGAAGGTGAAAACACCCGTTGGGACGTCACGTTCCGTCACTTTACGAAT
>BLSH010447280.1:86073-104997 GCA_018402905.1 Glandirana rugosa | reverse complement strand
CCAACTCTACACATTCCACCTATTCTTTAACCCTTTCCTGCCAGCCCTGGAGCTTCCGTATGCCTGAAACTCCCCCCAATCCACCCCAATGTGAAAGCCTGAGTGCTTGCACACTGGGGCGGTGCGTTTGCAGGACGGGGAAAAAACTCCTGCAAGCAGCATCTGTGGGGCGGTGCGGGAGGGATGTATACACCACTCCTCCACCGCCCCTGCCCATTGAAATGAATGGGCAGCGCTTCCATCCGTACCTTCGGAGCTCTGTGCCGCAGTCAAGGACTCCCTCGCATGCCGTCGTTGCGGCTCGTCCAATCAGACGGCCGGAGCGCGTTAACCCGGAAGGAAGACTGATGAAGATAGAAGCGCTGTCATCTGTGACAGCGTCCAGCTGGAAGGCTTTGTTCTAAGGTAAGCATTTCACTGCCTTGCACTGCAGGGTTGCCCACAAAAGTGGAAGCTTAAAGTGGAAGTAAACCCCCCCCCCCAAAAAAAAATTAAAGCGGTAGTAAACCCATGCATTTAACAGGTTAAAAACCAGTCACATTTCCGGCATGTGCTGGAAATGTAGCACTCCCATTGGCTGTGCTCTAAACCAAACTGTCAAACCATCCAATGGCTGGTGTCATAGCTGATCACATGTGCAGCATCATGGCAGTTGTAGATTAAAACAGAGGCCAAGATGGCAGCTTCCTTGGCTGAAAATGATAGGAGGGTTTACTACCACTTTAACTAACAATTCTGCCTGGTAGAGTACAAGGTGTCATGTCATCTGTGCCCAGTCTTGCCATGAAGAGTTAATCCAGCTCTGAGCAATGCTCTTATCTTTTTTTCAGTAGGAAAAAAACAGACAGGCACAGATATATGTGACTGTTTCTTCCCCCATGTTGTGAGTGACAGCTCATTTACTTAACTCATGCATTCTTCTCCAGCTCTCCCAGGATTGGCTGCTCCACACCTCAGCATGATTGGGCATGCTGAATTCATGTGGTGCCTTTCATGAGTTTTGACAGGACCTTTCTTAAAACTCAGGCATAGGAGAGTATGAGAGTGTAGAGGTGTGTGGGGAGTTTTGTGACATCACAGCTCCACCCACCGAGCTCCAGCAAAGAAACCCACCCTCTGATTCCAGAGATTTGTGGGGCTGCTACTGCTGAAGGGGGTGACATTTGCAAGGTAGGGATAGATGCAGGAGGCTTGCATGTATATATGCATTAATACTGTGCCATTAGTTTATACTGGGTGAGTGGTGGGTTTACATCCACTTTAATGAAATGTCACTGTGTGAACGAGGCATTGCAAACAGCGCAAGGGCACTGCAGTCATCCCGCTACACTGCACACCAGCTGTTGTGTAATAATACAGCGGCTGGTATGAATACACGAGGCTGATACCAAGTCACACTCCGCTCCTTACAACACATAAGAAAATAATGTAATGAGGTATTATTGATTACAGAGCTGCATTGATTTGTAGCTGATATCTGCCTGCAGTTTGGCTTTAAACTGATAAGGAGAAGCCCTAGTTTCTCAGTATTAAAGCTGGTTTCTATGTCATGTTTGTAATGGACTACGTACAATGCATTGCTGACACCTAACAATAAGGCTTTTCTTAGAAGAAAAATGTGCCTGAAGGCTTCACTTTAAAAACACTAAAGCCCAGAAGTGAAAGCGTAAAATTATGCGATGGGCCTGTCCCACCCTGAGTCACTGTCCTGTCATGTAGACCGAGTTTCATTCGTTCCAGCCATGTGTTGACATACAGGGTGGAGAAATACAGGCATGCTTCATAAACTGCACTAGGCCACAACTCAAGTTGGTCTCCATGGCAACGGTCTCCAATAAACATTTAATAGATCCTCCGCTAATATTTTCCAGGACATAATGGGAATCCTGCTGTGCTTCCCAAAGATTTGTTTTACTAAAGTTATTACTTGTCAGCATTTTAACTTGGTAAACAATTAACCACTTCAGCCCCAGAAAATATTCCCCCTTCCTGACCAACTGACAATTGGACGCTGTACCCAAATAAAATTTGTGTCTTTTTTCCCCCCACAAAACAGAGCTTTTTTTGGTGGTATTTGATCACCTCTGCAGTTTATTTTTTTGTAATATAAACAAAAAAAAAAAAAAAGAGCAACAATTTTGAAATAAAACACAATATGTTTTACTTTTTGCTATAATAAATATCCCCAAAAAAAGTAAAAAAAAAAAAAAAAACCCCATTTCTTCATCAGTTTAGGCCGATCTGTATACTTCTACATATTTTTTTTTACCAAAAATAATCGCAATAAGCGTATAAAGGACACTGGCAGAGAAGGGGTTAACACTACTGGTAATCAAGGGGTTAAATGCGTTCCCTGGGAGGTGTTTATAACTGTATGGGGGCTGGGCTGCCTGGAGGAGATTATAGATCGCTGCTCCTAATCATTAGGAATAGACGATCTCACTCAACTCCCGACAGAACGGGGATCTGCTTTGTTTACACAGGCAGATCCCTCTTCTGTCTCTGCGGGGAAACGATTGCGAGTGGCCGCCATAGAATGCATGAAGGTGAAAAACCAGGAGAGACTTTACAACCCCTTTAAGGGCTTGTTCACGCTCCTATAGCGTTTGTATGGGCGTCAGACAGGTGTCAATGAGGGGCATTTTACAAATGTTAACTCTCTCTAAACATCTTATGCGCGGTTGTTGTAGTATTTGATGACCGTTGGGGCGCGTTAAAACTGCTCCACAATGGAAAGGGACTAATTTTAAAGCCCTGAAAATGCCTGCCAGAGCATTTGCGAGGCATTACCATAGACTTGAATGGGAGGCGTTGAAAGGCTTCAAACGCCTCCTGACTCGACACGAGGCTTTAATTTTGAAGCGATGCGACGCGAAGTCGGTAGGATTACTGCCAGACCCTCTGTTATACCAAGGTATACTACACTGTGTAAATGGGTTTTTTAAAGACGCAGTGATTACATCTCTCTACTAGGTCATCACGGCTCGCCGGCGGACATCAGGTCCGCCCGAGCCGTGGGCACACTGCTGCAGAGTGCGGCGGGCACAAGATCGCTCTTCCTCCCGCTAGCTGCGCAAGCGCGAGACACGATTTATAGACGGCGCTTCGCGAGACGCTGCCACAGTGCAGCAGTAAATATACACTATGCGGTCGGGAACGGGTTATAGAGCAAAAAGTAAAAACCACAAAAGGGGATAAAATACCACCAAAAGAAAGCTCTATTTGTGGAGAAAAAAAGGACATCAATTTCATTTGGGTGCAGCGTCACACAACTACACAATTGTAAGTTAAAGTAACGCAGTGCCGTATTGCAAAAAAATGGACTGGTCATGAAGGGGGTGAAACTTTCCGGGGCTGAAGAGGTTAGTCACACCCACAAAGAGAAATGGAATGAGCTGGGTCAAGTTCAACCCCAATACAAAAAGAATCTTACTAGAATATTCATGTTACGCTCACTAGAATAAAAACAAATTGGATTAGAATCAATTCAGATCATTCGCTATGTCGTTGCGTTATTTCGGTCCAAACCATCGCAACATCCGAATGAAACAAATTTCTTGCATTTGTTTACAATTTTCGATCAGTTGAAATTTGTTACTATTGTGTTACATCTTAATCTCCAAATTTCATCCAAATTTCAATCCATAATGAAACAACGGAAGTAAATTGTTGATTATGTATGTTGCATGTGTAATCAGCGTGTTTCATCTCTGATACAATTCTGCAACAAAATGTATAATTTATTTCCATTTCCATTCCAGAGTCTTCAGATAGCTTCTCTGCCTATACAACTTTCCCACTAGCCATAGCCTGCACAACGCCAATGTAACTGAACCCCAAGAGCTGTATATGCAAATACTTCCTTGCCAGCCAGGAGCCCAGCGTTATTATTATTATAATGCACGATTTATATAGCGCCAACAGTTTAGTTTACGTATTGCTTTAAAGAGGGGGACAGCACAATTATTTTATTTCAGGTACTTATATAGCGCTGTCAATTTACGCAGCGCTTTACATATACATTGTACATTCACATCAGTCCCTACCCTCAAGGAGCTTACAATCTAAGGTCCCTAACTCTCATGCATACACATACTAGGGCCAATTTAGACAGGATCTAAATTACCTACCAGCATGTCTTTGTAGTGTGGGAGGAAACCGGAGTACCCGGAGGAAACCCACGCAGGCACAGGGAGAACATGCAAACTCCAGGCAGGTAGTGTCGTGGTTGGGATTCGGACCAGCGACCCTTTTGCTGCCAGGCGCAAGTGCTATCCAATACACCACTGTGCTGTCCTACAATACAGTTCAATACAGAAGGAATAGGAGGGCCTGCTCGTAGAGCTTACATTCTAAAGGGAGGGGGGTGGTGGTACAAAAGGTAATAGCTGCGGGGGATGGGTTGCTGGGGGGTGGCTCAGGTACACTTCCCAGAATAAATGAGCTTTCAGGGATCTCCTAAAGTGGACAGGTTATGGGCTAATCGGACATTACAGGGCAGGGAGTTCCAGAGGATGGGAGAGGCTCTGGAGAAGTCCTGAAGGCAAGCATGGAAGGAGAGCTAGAGAGCAGGAGGTCCTGGGAGGAGCGGAGAGGAAGATTTGGGGGATATCTGCAGATGAGGTTGGTGATGTAGCTGGGGGCGATGTTGTGGATGGCCTTGTATGTTGTGGTTAGAGTTCTGCTTTAACATGCAAGTAGAGATCCAGGACACACCTGTGCAACATCCACCCCAGGGTCACAGGCCAAAGGTTATTATATTACGGTATGTCAACATTCTTCAGTCCTGCTCCAGGCCTCCCCAGCACCTCCCCCATATTTATATTGCATGGAGTTTAGACATCAGATCAGCGTGCGGTCACACCTACCAGTCATATCCCTGACTGTATACAATAATAAAAGAGTCATAGCACACAGGAACCATTCACTGATTAGACATGTGGTAGTTCTGAGATGACTTATGAGTCCCTGTGCTGGGAAAATCTGATAAAGTTCAAACTGACAGCACAAGGGCGGGTCTGGTTCACGGTGCCATAAAAAAATGAGTGGCACAAAAGTCTATGCGGTTCTTCAGGAGGAAAACAAAAGAAATGAGCAGCAGGGGGGAGGCTGAAATCAAACCATGAATATTTAGAAATACACTAGATTACCAAAAGTATTAGGACGCCTGCCTTTACACACATATGAACTTTAAAGTGATTGTAAAGGTGTTTTTTTTCCCCTCATACTTACCTGCTCTGTGTAAGGGTTTTGCACAGAGCATTCCCAATCCTCCATTTATAGAGTCCCCCAGCAGCGCTCCTGGCTCCTCCTCTTCATCGAGTGCCCCCACTGAGAGACGATTTCCATGGGGGCACTCGTGCGGGCGCACTCCCATGTCCTGCTGCTGCCTCTATTGGCACGGACAGCAAGACTCGGCCCCGCCCCCTCGCTCCCGTGTCACTGGTTTTGACTGACAGCAGCGAGAGCCAACGGCTGCTGCTGCTATCAATCTATCCAATGAGAACCCCAGATAGCGGCTGGAGCTGCTGTGCTTCTCCCTGTCGCTGGAACAATCGGGTTCAGGTAAAAAAAAAAAAAAAGGGCGGCACTGGGGGGGCATAGAATAAAGGTGAAAAACCTTGAGGGTTTACAACTCCTTTAATGGCATCCCAGTCTTAGTCCGTAGGGTTCAATATTGATTTGGTCCACCCTTTGCAGCTATAACAGCTTCAACTCTTCTGGGAAGGCTGTCCACAAGGTTTAGGAGTGTCTATGGGACTGTTTGACCATTCTTCCAGAAGCGCATTTGTGAGGTGTGGATGAGAAGGCCTGGCTCGCAGTCTGTGCCCTAATTCATCCTAATGGTCTTCTATCGGGTTAAGGTCAGGACAGTCAAGTTCCTCCACCCTAAACTCGCTCATCCATGTCTTTATGGACCTTGCTTTGTGCACTGGTCCAAATCATTTGGTGGAGGGGGGATTATGGTGTGGGGTGGTTTTTCAGGGGTTGGTTTGGCCCCTTCGTTCCATTAAAGGGAACTCTTAAGGCATCAGCATACCAAGACATTTTGGACAATTTCATGCTCCCAACTTTGTGGGGACAGTTTGGGGGTGGCCCCTTCCTGTTCCATCATGACTGCTCACCAGTGCACAAAGCAAGGTCCATAAAGACATGGATGAGTGAGTTTGGGGTGGAGGAACTGACTGGCCTGCACAGAGTCCTGACCTCAACCCGAAAGAATGCCGCTGGGATATATTAGAGTGGAGACTGCAAGCCAGGCCTCCTCGCCCAACATCAGTGTCTGACCTCACAAATGCGCTTCTGGAAGAATGGTCAAACATTCCCATAGACACTCCTAAACCTTGTGGACAGCCTTCCCAGAAGAGTTGAAGCTGTTGTAGCCGCAAAGGGAGGGCGAACTTAATATTGAACCCTACAGACTAAGACAGGGATGCCATTAAAGTTCATCTGCGTGTAAAGGCAAGTGTCCCAATACTTTTGGTAATATAGTGTACTTTTAAACTTCTACATCTGCAGTGTGGTTTGACAAGCAGGTTTTACCGAATGTTACCTCTGCGCATTTTTTTTTGTCATCTGCAAAGTTTAAATTCTTCAGATTTCTAAAAAGATTACTTTCAAGCAAATATGTCTAGAGCGCAGAAAACTACAGGTCATAATAGTGACGTAGGGGGTTGGTTACAGGAACCAGTGAGCACTGCGGGGGGCAAGGAAGGTAAAATCTTCCCAGCAATGGCTTGAATTTCAGACATTTCCTGCCGAATTGGGTGAAATGAGAATCAGGGGAAACACAGAGTATCACCCGGCTTGGACAAAGTCAATTTAAAAATTCACTGAGCTAGGTACGGACGCTATCGGACGCTGTCCCTGTTTAGTTATTCAGACAGCTGCAGCTATCTTAATACAATAGCCAGCATTGGAGATTCCTCCATATATGCTGTTAACATGGATGGGGAATTGACAGATTCTCTCACTCAGCCAGCAGCCTTAAGTGATTGTAAACGATCACCTTGTAAAATAACCCATCCCGTTTAAAATAGAAATGAAAGGCAAAACATTTATGTATAGATATAAAAAATTTATTTATAATGTTTTTTTTAATAAGCGATCACATTCCCTCTGTTCTCAGCTGCATAAGAGCTGGGGAGAGGAGAAGTAACACAATGAGCTTCCCAGTGAATGGTTGTGTAGCGGGGACATGTCAGGACAATCCTGACCATTGGAGTAGAGTAAGAGGATTTATCAGCATAGCTAGGAAACTGATCACGCTGTGCTCTCCTGTTTAGTGTGGTCAGTTTTTATTAGGTAAGCAGAGGGACTGGCAGGAACGCCAGGGATTTCACATAAAGGAAGAAATACAGAGAGAACAGGATACTTTCCAATACAAGTACATGGAAGAGCAGGCACATATCAGAAATTTGAAATGCTGGGGCAACAAACACCAACCAAATCTTCTACTAGTGCTTTTATTACATACATGCATTGCAAAGTGACCGTGTCTTTGTAAAGCTTTCGCCAGTTCGCCTGAAAAACGATCTGGTGGTCTGGCCGGCTGCTCCCATAGGTGATAACGGGCGGCACAGTGGTGTAGTGGATAGCACTATCGCCTAGCAGCAAAAGGGTCACTGGTTCGAATCCCGACCACGACACTACCTGCCTGGTGTTTGCATGTTCTCTCTGTGCCTGCGTGGGTTTCCTCCCACACTCCAAAGACGTGCTGGTAGGTTAATTGGCTCCTGTCTAAATTGGCCTTATATATGTATGAATGTGAGTTAGGGACCTTAGATTGTAAGCTCCTTGAGGGTAGGGACTGATGTGAATGTAGAATATATATGTAAAGCACTGCGTAAATTGACAGCGCTATATAAGTACCTGAAATAAATAAATAAAAGAGTAGATACTCTGATCGCCTCTGTGGCCTTGGAAGACTGGAGTGATGCAATGGGCCAGGCTGGAACTCATTTTTTTTTTTTCAAAGCAACAGATCAAGAAAATAAAAAAAAAAGTGTTTTTTTTTATCTTATGCCTTTAAAGTAAAGACATTTGGGATCTTTCCATAAAGAGGACCTGTCATTCTTATTTCTATTGCAAGGGATGTTTACATTTCTAACAATATGAATAAAAGTGATAAAACAAAAAAATATTAAAAAGGGACAGTGTAAACATAAAAAGTAAAAAAAATAATTTCACAGTGCCCCATCCCTCCATGTTTGCGAGCAGCAGCAAACGCATACACAAGTTGCGCACACGTGTATAAATGGTATTCGCACCACACGTGAGGTATTGCTGCAAACGTTCGAGTGAGAGCAATAATTCTAGCGCTAGACCTCCTCTGTAACTCTAAACAGGTAACCTGTAAAGATGTTCAAAGTATCGCCTATGGAGATTAAGAACCGCAGTTTTAAAGCATGACATGTTGGGTATCTATTTACTCGGTGTAATATCTTTCATATCATCCAAAAAATTGGTGCATGTATTGGATTTTGTTTTTTTAATTCATGAAAGTGTATTTTTTCCAAAAGAAAAAGTGTTTGCAAAACCTGCGCAAATGCCTTGTGACATAAAAAATGTAAACTATTTTATTCCCTAGGGTCTCTGCTAAAATATATATATAATGCTTAGGGCTTAAAAGTAATTTTATAGCAAAAAAATACTGATCTAACCAGTTCCCAACCACCTCGCGTACATTTACTGCTGTGGAGTGGCTCTGTCCCATGCTCACCGCCAGCTACCCGTGATGACCTGGCAGGGAAGAAAAGCGGGGAACCGCCAATGTAAACATGGCGGTTTCTCGTTCTGTTAGGTGGCATGTAAGAGATCTACTGATCACTGTCACTGGGATCAGCAAGATCTCTTATGCTCCTGGCAGCCCAGCCTCCTCACAGTTAGAACACGCCTACAGTTAACCCCTAGATCACCCCCCGCAGGTTAACCCCTTCACTGCCAGTGACATTTACATAGTAATCAGTGGATATTTCAATTTCTGATCGCTGTATAAATGTCACTGTCCCAAAAAAGTGTCAAAAATGTCCGACATGCCCGGCCCAATATCACAGTCCCGATAAAAATCGCAGAGAATTCTCATGGTTTGTAAACGCGGCAACTTTTGCGCAAACCAATCAAACGCCGATTGCAATTTTGTTTTACCACAAATATGAAGAAGTATATACATCGGCCAAAACTGATGAATAAATTAGTTTTTTTTTATATACTTTTTTGGATTTGTATTTAAGCAAAAAGTAAGAAATATTTTTTTTTTTTTTGCAAAAGTGTCTCTCTTTTTTTGTTTATAGCTGTGATCAGAAATGACGCAGGTGATCAAATACCACCAAAAGAAAGCTCTATTTGTGGGGAAAAAAAGGATGTCAACTTAGTTTGGGTACAACGTCGCACGACCGCGCAATTGTCAGTTAAAGCGACGCAGTGCCGAATTGCAAAAAGTGCTCTGGTCCTAATGTGGGAAAACCTTCCGGGGCTGAAATGGTTAAACTTGTAAACAAAATGTGCCAGAAAAAGCCTGGTCGGCAAATGATTACACATTAAATAACAGCTAAAGCCGACTTCAATTTTGGCCGAGTTGCAGAGTTGCGCTTGTTTTTTAGTTTATTAAGTCAGCAGCTACAAAAAGTGTAGCTGCTGACGTTTAACAAACAGAAACGTACCTGTCTTGTGGTCCAGCGATGGCTGTGCCCAAAGCCTCGCCCCTCTCCCCCTCCTCCCGGCTGTGCCATCATTGCAAGTGTGGGCACCTGGCCGTGACAGCTCAGGGCTTCACGGCCAGGCTGCGCGATCCTAGTGGCCAGACAATCTTCTGGGATCTGTGACGTGTCCCAGAAGATCTCCAAGAGGGAGGGGCCGCCTAGGAGGATTCGCCTCGGCGATGGAAGAAGTTAGTGGGACAGGAAGTACCTGTCAAAACCAGGTACACACTCCCCCCCCCCCCCCCAAAAAAAAACAATTATATATGAAATGTGGCATTTTTTCTTGAATGCAATGTTGGCAGGCAGTCTCAGAAGAACTGTCAGTCAAGTGACATCATGTATTCCCTATCAATCCTTGGCCAGCAGTCACGTAAAGAGAGGGGAGAGGGTCAGGACATACAAGGAGGGAGGTGGAGGTTGTGCTGGATAAATGGACTGTTTTGGAAGTAGTCAAATTTGCTAGCAAGTTCAAAGACCAATGCGTTCAGTCCGACGAATCTAAACTGACCTGGATGTAAATGGACGCACATTGGCTTACATCAGGCTGCCCGTGGGGTACATTGCAATCCATTTCTGATCTGTATAATAATGGGTCAATAGCAGATTTATGGGGCCTAGCTGTTCAAATAAAATAAAAGCTACAATTCCCTTAAGAGTAACATGAAACACCACAATGCAGTTACAGCGTAACCACACCGCTACAAACGTATTCTGCAAACAGCTGCTAACTCTGCAGCCTGGTTAAGCCTCGTTTGTTGCTATTTGGGAATTTCCTGTACAAAACTGATTTTACTGTCATGCAAGACCACTGGACGGTTTTAAGGATGTGAAACGCTACACTTTTTTACTAGTAATTTCTTAAAGATGTCTTTTTTTGGCTAAGGAAGAAAAGCCAAAAGAACTGAAATTCTGAAGCATTTTCAAAACCCAACTTAAGAGCAATCTGTTGCTAAGAAAAGATCAAATTCTAACACAAAAGCCAAATTCACATCGGCCAACCTTAGGAAACCAAGGGAAAGATTTTAGAAGGCCAATTACAGGCCTAAGCAAGCGTCTGGACAAATTATGTTCTGCTGGATTTTCGATGAGAAAAGAGTAGCACCGCCCCAGCTGGGAAGGACAGTGACATAGTTCTGACAATTGTAATGTACAATTACTACTTGTTTTCTAAATGTTACAGGGTGGATACAAATAAAACCAAACGAAAAGTGGCTTTTCCAGAGTTTCAACTTCAAAGCTGAAGATGCACATCGAGGAGCTCCCTGTGCTTCACAGCTCCATGGACCTTCTGAATGGCAACTCCTGGTACTTGCAGGCACCTCTAGGCAAGGCCGGACCTAGCCTGTCTGATCCGGGGGTGCAACACTCATTTTATCCTTGTGTCTATGTGCACCACAGTGGTTGGGCTGGGATTCAGTGCCTCATTATAGGGTCCATCCTACTGATGGCACTGGTCCTGGGGGGGCAAGATCAAAATATGAGGGGCGCAGCCCCATTGATTTGGCCCGGCTTCTAGGTGCCCTAGTTTTATATTTGGAAAGGGAAAACATTGTAAAAGTTTACTTAAAACACCAACATTTTTAGCAAGCAACCTCACATAGTATCTTCCTCACACTGCCCTCGTACTCCATTCTGGAGCTCCCTGAAATAGATGTGCAAATTTTGACTTTCAAGCCACATACTGTATATTGGGAGGGTTATGCGCACCAACCCCTTAGCCCAACACCATGCAACAGCGCATTGGTTGTTCAAGAAGCCTTGAATTGTGGAAGACAGGGGAATGTCATACCCAATACCCTGGTAACAAGGGGAATTTTGTGAGGCATGGGTAGCTTCATGGAGGGGCATGTAAGCATGGCAAAGCGATTTTCAGGTACCTTATAGTAATGCTTCTGCTGAGCCAAGAAAACCTGTACAGATTTCCAGTTTACTTTACACCAAGTCTGTTTTTTGTCCATTTAAGGTGAAGTAACAGGTTAGTTAGATAAGCTGCCTACTTTGCTGTTAATACTTGCATATTGCATCAGCTCCCCCTGACAAGCCATTTTTCTGCCAGTGCCCACTACAAAACTCCTGTGTTTTGCCTTACGCACTATTATTTAAGGTCCCCCCCCAGATCATGATAGCACTCAGACCTAGGTGACTGTTCACTTAGGCACTCAGTTACAGCGGGAGAAAGTCACAGGCTCACCCTCATATTCAAAGGTAATAAGAATTTCATAGGGTTCCTGCAAACAAATTGGACACAGAACATGGGTAATATATTAGTACAGATAGATTAGTACAGGGGTGTCAAATTCAATTTCATTGTGGGCCGCATAGGCAGCATGGTTGCCCTCAAAGGGCTGGTTGTATCAGGGGTGCTCTACGCACAGAGTGCAGGGTTCAGGAGTGTGTTACATACAGAGTGCAGTGTTTAGGATTACACTACATACAGGGTGCAGGGTTCAGGAGTGTGTTACAGAGTGCAGTGTTTAGGATTACACTACGTACAGAGTTCAGTGGTGCACTCTGTACAGAGAGCAGGGTTCAGGAGTGTGTTACAGAGTGTTGCGTTCAGGATTACACTATGCACAGACTGCAGGGTTCTGTGGTGCACTATGTACAGAGTGCTGGGTTCAAGAGCATGTTACATACAGAGTGTAGACTTCAGGATTACACTACACACAGACTGCAGAGTTCAGGATTACACTACGTACATATTTCAGAGTTCAGTGGTGCACTATGTACAGAGTGCAGGATTAAGAAGTGCGTTACAGAGTACCGAGTTTAGGATTTACACTACGTACAGATTGCAAAGTTCAGTGGTGCACTATGTACAGAGTGCAGGGTTCATGAGTGCGTTACATACAAAGTGCAGAGTTGAGGATTACACTACGTACAGAATGCAGAGCTCAGAGGTGTGCTCTGTACAGAGTGCTGTGTTCAGGAGTGCATTATGTGCAGAGTTCAGGGGTGTGCAGGGTTTAGGGGCTATGCACCGTGTGCAACCCCAACCCCCCCCAAAGCTTTTCTGCATCTATCTCTTCTACCTGGTCTGGGGCTAGTACCTCCCTGTGTTGGCGGCTGTGCAGGGAGATCGTTTTATTTATCAGATTCTGGAGACCTGCCCCTGCCTTGCCGTGAGTGCGTGCAGGGATCTGTTGTTATTTCTGGAAGCCATTGAGAGCAAAGGTGTTCCTTGTAAACAGAGAAGGCTTCAGTGTTTACAAGGTGCCAGCAGGGAGCAGAGGGTGAGAGCCGGAGGTAGCCGAATGGAGTTCCCCCATGTTTGATCTGCAAAGCTGGGTGTGAAGACTCCATGGCAAGGTCTGGTTGGTCAAATTTGACCGACGGGCTTTGTGTTTAACATATGTGTATTAGTAGAAGAGGCGGGCTACATAGTAAAGCTGGTACTTTACCTAGAATGGTTTTGATTTATGATAGTTTCAGGTAATCAAAAAGAACAAGTAACTTGGCCAGGTGTTTCAACTCTTTGCATATGGCTTTATACTTGCTGATATGTCGATTGCAGTTATGCATAAAAGCCTCTCCCAATAAAATACACCACCATGGCGATTCCACAGAAGCAACAAAGGGAAAGACAGGCAATCTAGAGCCATGTCATGGTATAAAATAGGTTCGCTTGCTCAGACGTTAGGACAGTCCCAGCTAGCAGAGGTTAAAAAGGAATTACAAGTAGCTGTAATGTTTTTGTTTTTGGAGACTGCGTTAAGAGGCACACCCGGGGCCCGTCTACGTAATGAGCTGTGATTCAGGGCTTCCAGCCACCTTTTGTACAAGCCATTCTACAGGGACTGGCTAAATATAGCCTGTACTTTTTACCCAGGCCAGCCAGCTGACTCGTCATTCAGGGGCTGTGTATTGGTGTACAGTTCACTGCCTACTCCGTCAATAGTACACACATGGCAGGAAGGAGGAAAAGCCTCAGCAGACCGTTCCAAGAGAGGTGGCAACCCAAACACAGCCAGTCATTCCTTCCAGGTCGCAGAGGAAGGGAGAGATGGTTACTAGTCAACACAGTCACCAGGGAGACAGAGATATGCTTCCTTCCTATCCACACCAACCAAATCCCTATTCTCCAAGTGTATGTTCTTCCCTGTGGCATCCCCATTAACTGATTGTGGACCGTCCCATGTACGTCTACTGCAGCAGGGCAGCCAATGTGCGCTGAATAAGTATCTGCTACATGATCATCGCTTCCAGGTAAGGCTGTGCTGTTTTGTTACAGCACAAGCCGATCAGCGGGTCCCGGCCAATGATTGATCAGCTCCATCATTCACAGAACAGAGCTCTGTGTTCTTAACAACACAGAGCTCTGAACATGGATAGGCAATCTTGCAGTTTTTTATTCACTGCAGGGAAAAAAAAAACACAAGTTTGCTTAGTAAAAGCAGCACATATAACACATTGTTAGGCACACAGTTAACCCCTTGATGTACCCTACATGTGTTAACCTCTTCCCAGCCAGTGTCTTTAATACAGTGACAGTGTATAGTGTTGGTACTGATCACTGTATTAGTGTCACTATTGATGTCAGTTAGTATACCCCCCAGCCAGCGTCAGTTAGTGTCAGATTGCCACACAATCACTCACAAATCACCACCATTAGGCCCCTTTTCCCCCTTTTCCGTGAGCTGTCCGATCAGGTTCGCCTGTCAGTTTCTTCAGGTGGACCTGATCGGAACCTGTAATCACCTCTATGGAGCGGTGGATGTCAGCAGACATGTCCGCTGACACCCGCAGCTATCCGATCTGCCAAAACCAGACGGATGGTGGCCCTATTGTCCATCCATCCGGCAGATCGGATTGGATGGCATCGGAAGGAAACGGACTGGTGGTCCGTTTACATCTGATTTTCCCATAGAGGAGTACAGTGGAGCGGACACGGACCTGTCATCCACCTGCTCAGCGGGGCAATCTCCTGCTGAGCAAGCGGATTCTGTTATGCAGAGGCGTCCGTGTGAAAGTGGCCAAACTATTATAAAAAAATAAAAAAAAAATATGAAAATTACAGTGTTTTTACGTTTATATATTAAAAAATATAAAACACATTGGTGAACAAATACCACCAAAAGAAAGCTCTACTTGTGTGAAAAAAAAAATGATATAAATTTAATTTGGGTACAGTGTTGCATGACTGCGCAAGTGTTAAAGTAGCGCAGTGACGAATAGCAAAAAATGGCCTGGTCATGAAGGGGGTAAACCCTTCCGGATGGTAAATTTAAAGTGAACCTGTGCAGGGCAAAGGAACGGGTTCCTTTATTCTCCCCCCCCGCCCTTCCCTTAGCTATAAATACATTAGCCGGCTATACAGTGATCGAAATTTGGCTGATTCAGCAGAGACTGGCTGAGTTTCAATCAGTGTGTGGCCATCCATGTTCTACAGAAGTAGATTGTTTCTGTTGAAGGGACATGCTGATCAGTGTATTCCTCCATCTATCGTGTTTGTGTGGATGGAGGAATCTAGCAAAATTTCCTTTGAACATTAACACAGAAATCATTCATGATTCGTTCTTGCCATCACAGAGTCAATTATGCTTGAAAGCCCTTAAAATTGTATCCACACCTGCTATTTGTCAGTAATCCCAGACGTTTTAAACAGGTTTCATTACATGTATGATTTTTCACAATGGAAAACCACATTCACAGTTTGAATTCAGGTTTTCCATTCTGCCCCTTCCAATTTTCTCATGACTATGGTCAAAAACGAATGCCAGGTTGAACCCACTAACCATTAGAAAAATTGAACAAGCATTCCAAAATTGATCTTTGTAAATCCTACTCTGGTATATGCACCATAACTCTAGATTCACTTTCTGGCTATAAAGCTGATCCTCCTACATCAATACCTAGATCCAGCAACCAATATGAAGAGAAGGACTTACAATATTAACTTATGACAATATAATCATTGGGCAACCAATCATTTTCAGACCCTGAATGTTACTCATTACTTGAAAACATCTTTATATTTCAGCGTGTGGTTTTATTGCTGCCCCATGCACACTGGACGTTAAAAAAAAAATAAAAAAAAAGTTCTAAAAACGTCAGTAGTTTTGTAGTGAGCTTTTCAGCTTTTATCAGCGTTTTTGAGCGTCATCGTTTTTGAACACTTATGAGCGTTTGTAAACTTTCAGTGGTTTTTTACATTCAGAAGAATGACTCTAGAACGTGATTTTAGGGCGTTCAGACAATAGCCCATCAACGCCACTGCTGACAAGTGACAATAAACGCCCATGTGTGCATGGAAACATAGGAGAACATAGAGGGGCATTTATGGGCTGTTAAAAAAACGCCCAAAAACTATAGTTTATCAGCTTCAGTGTGCATGGAGCCTTACTTTTCTTAAAGTGGAGGTCCGCCTGGAACAAAAAAAAGTCAGTAGCTACACATACAGTAGCTGCTGACTTTTAATAATAGGACACTTACCTGTCCTGGAGTCCAGCGATGTCGGCACCCGCCGCTAATCTTCGAATCGGGTGCAGCTGCGTCCATTGCGGGTAAGGAGACCCAGGAGTGTAGCATTACAGCTTCACGCCAGGCACCTTACTGCGCATGCGCGAGGCTCCGCTGCGCTCTGCTATTGGCTAGGTGGCCAGGATCAGAGCGAGGAGGGAGCCGGGCTGCTGACGTCAGCGGCTGCGGCTGCTGGCCGGCGCTCCCGGATGTGTGGTAAAGGACACCCGGTATCCTATTCCCGCCCCCCCCGAAAGGTGCCAAATGTGGCACCTGGGGGGGGGGGGGAATCCAACCAGCGGAAGTTCCACTTTTGGGTGGAACTCCGCTTTAATCCACATGGGGAGTTCAGCCCTTGGTCCTGGATTTGTTTGGTTGCTATCTCCCATCAGTCCATTCAAGCGGTGTTAGGCTCTGATAAAAAGGGAATGCATTTTGGCCCCCAAAACATGTCGCCTGTTTTTATACAGCAAGTCCTCTACTTACAAACGAGTTCTGCTCTGGGAGTTTGTTTATAAGTCCACCAAAGATCAGCGCTTGCAGAGAAAGTGCTGATCAATGTGTTCTGGTTGTCAGAATACAAGGGCAAAGAGGGGGAGATCGCTGCACCAACATTGCTTGTATCGGTATGGCAATCTGTCAAGTTTTTTCGGTTCAGCCCGCTGGGATGAACGATAAAATAAAAAACTGAATGTTTGTACCCAGCTTTACAGAATTGGACATGCCAACACATACATGTTCCCATATTTGAAAGTTCACAAGTTAAATGTTGGTTGGTATGGATATACAAAAACTATACCTGCTCCTCCTCAGTTGTCCTCTGTTCTGAGGGAGAACACTAATGCTGGGAAATGTGTCCATGACCCGAGGTGAAGAGTATATGGATCATCCCCTACACCAGGGATATGCAATTAGTGGACCTCCAGCTGTTGCAAAACTACAAGTCCCATCATGCCTCTGCCTCTGGGTTTCAGGCTTGTGGCTATCAGAGTCTTGCTATGCCTCATGGGATTTGTAGTTCTGCAACATCTGGAGGTCAGCTAATTGCATATCTCTGTCCTACGCAGTCCAAGATACCAAAAAAAAATTGTATTTATCCATAAAAATGCATACAGCTAAAAACCTGCATCCTCCAAACATGTTTCAACCCTAATTCTAACTCCTGAGCTCTGACAACAGGAGACATGGCCAGGAAACTCCTGACCAAGGTGGACACGGCCAGGAGAGAAGAGTTCTGTCTGCACGGCCAAGAGAGGAGGGATCCGGCATTGACAAGGCAAGAGAAGATCATTCTGACCATGGAGGAACATTCCACCTGGGTGTGGGGGGAGGGTGAGATGGTCAGGAGAGCAGTAAAATGATGGGTGGGAAAGGTGGTCAGGAAGAACAGCAGTATGACGGTGCTGAGAACATACAAACAACGTATTTGCACTAAATTAAGCAGTAATCAGGAACAATTCTTGGCTTTCTGTTATTTTTTTTAAAAAGCTGTTACATTCGCTTGATAGCTTCATTGTGGGTAGGTGCATACATTTGCATTTAGCTGCTAAGGCAGGGGTAGGCAACCTTAACCACTTCAGCCCCGGAAGGATTTCCAGCTTTAGGACCGGAGCACTTTTTGCGATTCGGCGCTGCGTCGCTTTAACTGACAATTGCGCGGTCGTGCGACATTGTACCCAAACGAAATTTGCGTCCTTTTTTCCCCACAAATAGAGCTTTCTTTTGATGGTATTTGATCACCGCTGCGTCATTTCTGGTCGCCGCTAAAAACAAAAGAAGAGCGACAATTTTGCAAAAAAACCCAAATTTCTTACTTTTTGCTAAAATACAAATCCAAAAAAAAATATAAAAAAACATTTTTTTCATCGGTTTTGGCCGATTTATATTCTTCCTCATATTTGTGATAAAAAAAATAAAAAAAAAATCGCAAATCGGCGTTCATTGATTGGTTTGCGCAAAAGTGGTCGCGTTTACCGATGATGAGAATTCATTTCTGGGGTTTTTATTTTTATATAGCTGGGGAAGGGAAGTGGTCACAGCCTTCGTATACAGGAAGGCTGTGATCACAGCCCTTCCCCCTCACACAGAACGGAGGTCCGTGTTTACATACACGGACCTCCGTTCCTTCGCTCCGGGGGGGCCATCGCGGGTAGCCGGCGGCAATCGAAGCCGCCGCACCCGCTCCCTGGCCCTCCCCGAACACAGTGAGCGCGCGGGCGCGTCTCCGGCGGCGCGCGCACGCTCACTAGGCTCGTGAGCTCGGCCGCCGTCGTATGACGGCGATTTGCGCTCACGAGCCACCTTGTCGCCGTCAATTGCCGATCGGCAAGGAGTTAAAGAGGTGAAGATCTACATGAACAATATGGGATAAGTTGAAGATTACCGGGCACAAGGTTGCCTCCTCACACCCGATTTATACCTCTACATGCTGTGCTACCGTGTCGCAATTGCGAGCATTGCATGGCAATCATGGGTTTAAATCAGGTGATCAACATCTCGCCTCCTCACCACTTGTCAAACACACTCTGGTCGCTTTCCAGAGGAGCAGCATTGTCTGCTGCACTTGTGAATGAGCCCTAGTTGCTTGAAAACAACGGGATAACATGATGGAGAGTCTATGTGTGCATGAACACACAGGATAACATGATGGAGGGTCTATGTGTGCATGAACACACAGGATAACATGATGGAGGGTCTATGTGTGCATGGACACACAAGTACGTGTGTATCTGGGAGGTAGTACAATAGGACACACAAGTACGTG
>BLSH010447280.1:63205-77507 GCA_018402905.1 Glandirana rugosa | reverse complement strand
ATGGGACAGAGTGCGAAAAAAAAATCTGACAGGGGTTATAATCCTCCCTTACTTTATCCAAAATGAAAAAAAAAGTTTTGCCCATAGTTCTACTTTAAGGGGGAAAAAAAACATTCTGCCTTTACAACCACTTTGGGCCTGATTCCCACCTATGCATTTTTAGTGTTTTTTGCATTTTGCAGGTTTGCACCATAGTCCATTTAACATGGTTTCCTATGGAACACGTTCTCTAGCGTGGCTACGCTTTCTGCAAATTTTCCCATTTGCATTTTTTTAGGGTTTTTTTTTGGGGGGGGGGGATTTGTTGATGGGCAGATTTAAAACCACAAATCGGTGCTAAAATCGAGGTAAAAATTCATCAAAAACGCACTTGCGTTTTTGGTGCAGCTCTATTGAAGTCTATTGCATGCAAAACGCAAACTGCAGTGTGGAAAAAAAACGTCTCCGACCCTTTCCAAAAAAACCAACGCTGCAAAACGGCTCATAGACAAGGTTGAAATTTATCGAAGAGAACTTCGTTATGACATGCGGCAATTATAGATACAAACAGTCCTTAGTTATATTAACCACTTCACCCCTGGAAGGATTCCCCACTGTAAGACCAGAGCACTTTTGCGATTCGGCACTGCGTCGCTTTAACTGACAATTGCGCGGTTGTGCGACGCTGTACTCAAACTAAATTTGCGTCTTTTTTTTACTGTGAAAATGTCATTGGCAGTGAAGGGGTTAACCTGCAGGGGGAGATCTAGGTTTTAACTGTGTTCCCTCTGTGTGTTCTAACTGGGGGGAGGCTGGGCTGTCAGGGGCATAAGAGATCTTATGCCGCCTTTCAGAACGGGGAACCGGCGTGTTTACTTCGGCGGTTCCCCATTCTTTCCCTCTAGCAGGTCATCGTGGCTCACCGGCGGACATCGGGTCGAGCTGTGGGCACACTCACGCAGAGTGCGGCGGGCTCTCATCCCCTAGCTGTGCGTCCGCGAATTGCTGCTTATTTACGGCGATTCATGGAATGCGGCCACATTGCCGCAGTAAATATACAGTAGCCAGTCGGGAACCGGTTAAAGTGGTTGTCAACTCAGAACAACCACTTTAAAACTACAGGTAAGCCTACAGTAGGTCTTACCTGTAGGTCCCGGGAATATCTCCTAAAGCTGCACGGTTTAGGAGATATTCCCTGTATCAGCATGTGCCGACATCATCGGCACATGCCCACTGAAGAATCGGCACCCGGGGTAGCCCCGATTACCGTTTCTTCTGTTGTCGTGCCGTAAATGACGGCTCCCGTGCGCATGCGCGGGAGTGATGTCAGCGCGGCTCCGCCAATCACAGCGCTGGAGCCGCAGACCCGGAAGAAGCATGTCGCCGGTCACAGCGGTGTGCCGAGACCGCTGCATCAGCTTCGTTCCAAGGTATTTCATAATGAGCTAGTATGCATACTAGCTCATAATGCCTTTGCTTTGCAGGTTTTTTTTCTTTTTTTTTGGGGGGGGGGGGGGGGGTGACGGAACTTTAAAACCACTTTAATAGATCTGAACAGCTATGCCAAAAGGAAGCTATAGAAATAGGAATTACATCTTGTTACTAACAAGTACGTTTTTTTTACTTGTACCTACAGGTAAGCCGATAACACCTACCTGTAGATACAGTGAATATAGGAGATATTCACACTGCATGCAGTCGGTGATGTCACTCTGTGCGACCAATCATTTGGCCAAAGGATGCAAACCCGATTGGAAGACTGGGTGAATATGAAAGCCCTGACAGCGCGCAGTTGGAGGGCTTCACTCTAAGGGAAGCTTTTCAAAATGTGCTAGTATGCGATACATACTAGCATATTATGCAATTGTCTTGCAGGGTTAAAAAAAAAAAAAAGTGCGGTTTACTACTGCTTTAAAGAAGGAAAGACATTTTAGCTTAACAGAGAGCCTACGATGAGGGAGGGGAGGGGGAGTCATAGAGCAAGAAATTCTCAGGATTCCGGGAAATGAATGTTGCAGTGGTCTGAAAGGCACCATAACGATGTGACTACTCTGCTCTTACACTGGAAATTTGGCATGCAGAGAGGATGTAGAACAGAAAGGCTGGGCCGTGCTCAGGCGAATTACAATGCATTTGAAAAGTTCTCTTTCCTTGCTGTGACATTTTTTTGGAACCGCTATTGCCAAAACAACGGAACCACCGATCAAGAGAAAACACACGTGTGAGGAGTACATTGTCACAGAAACATCTCGCTCATTTTTAACAGACGCTGGCACAGAGTGCTACAGGCATTTTCTGGGAATGTGCTTAAAGAGCAACTAAAAGCAAAGCTTTTTATATAAAAGTGATTGTAAAGGTTTGTTTTTTTTTTTAAATAACAAACATGTTATATTTACCTGCTCTGTGCAAGGGATCCCCTTCTGGGGTGTCCTGCTGGGGCTCCTGGCTCCTCCCCCTTATCAGGTGCCCTCACAGAAAGCCACTTTCTCTGGGGGCACCCGTATGGGCTCACTCCTGAGTCCCACTGTGTGTGTCAATGGACTCCGCCTCAATCCAATGTCACTGGATTCGATTGACAGCAGCAGGAGCCAATGGCCAATGAGGAGAGAGACAGCGTCTGGAGCCACTGGGCTCATGCACATCACTGGATAGGATCAGGCTCGGGTAAGGAAAAAGAGGGGTCTGGGGGAGCTGCAGCAAAGAAAGTTTTTCATCTTAATGCATTAAAGGAGTTGTAAAGGCAGAAGGTTTTTTAGCTTAATGAATTCTATGCATTAAGATGAAAAAAACTTCTGTGTGTAGAAGCCCCCCCAGCACCCCCCTGATTACTTACCTGAGCCCCCTCTCTCTACAGCGATGTCCACAAGTGTCATAGCCGTCCAGAAAACTCCCCCCGATTAGCTGAGACACAGCAGCAACGCCATTGGCTCCCGCAGCTGTCAATCAAAGTCTGTCAGCCAATCAGGGGAAGGGGCCAGGGCTCCATGTCTGGATGGATACACGGAGCTCTGACTCGGCTTGGGTGCCCCCATAGAAAGCTGCTGGCTGTGGGGGCGCTCGATAGGAGGGAGGGGCCAGGAGCAGCAAAGAGGGACCCGAGAAGAGGAGGATCGGGGCTGCTCTGTGCAAAACCAACTGCACAGAGGAGGGGAATATAACATGGTTGTTATTTAAAAAACAAAAAAAGAAGAAAAACATGAGCCTTTACAATCACTTTACTATGGGATAGAGTAAGTGAGGGTTATATAAGCGCGTACTTTTTTTTTTTGCCATCTGTGTCCCATGGGGGAGATTTCCCTGCATTTCCTATCCCATAGCTGAAACAGGAAGTGAAACATGGACATGTTGCATTTTCGCACAGCATCTGTATGCACATGCATAAACTTCATCAAGTCCGTTGTTTTTAATTAAAGTGGTTGTAAACCCTCACATACACCCAGCGAAAGTACTGGCCTCGGGTGATACAGAGAGGAAGCAAGTCCTCCTACAAAAGCTATACCTGTTTATCTACAGCAATATTTCCCCTACATCCATTCAAAGTGCAGAATTTACAGAGGATCTCTAAGCTCTAAAAAAAACAGGAGGCGGAGAGCTGAAAATACATCAGTGAGGACAACTGATGGAAGGGAAGGCAAGAGAAGTAAAGGAAAGGGACACCACCCCCCACCCCCTGTCACACAGCACATAGGAACAGAGCTGAGGATGTCAATCTGCTGGAGCTCCCCCTCCCGTCACCTTTTTTCTCTTGGTGTCAGGAAAACTTGTCAGAAGTGATTCATGCTGATTGCAGAGCAACGAAACAGAAGACAAAAATGACACTTAGTGCTCTGGGTTGAGACAAATGCACATTATAGAGGGATATGCTTTGTTCATATTTAATGTCTGAGGTTTACAACCACTTTAAAGCAAAAAAGAAGTTCCGCTGTAACAAGCAGCAAGCAGGCAGGCATGCAATGTCTCTTCTGCTATAAAATGCTCCTACCTGCCGGCTTGAGGTCTTCTCTGGCGCTGTAAACTAAGCTGTCCATGCGCAGCTCAGCTTACAGCACCAGGCTGATCCCGGTGTGCCGGAATGAGTGGCTCCTGCACATGAATGACGTCATCCTGTCAGCCAATTCAGATGGCCGAAGACCTCCACCCAGAAGAAGCTGGGGAGAAGAAGATGATGCTGACGAGGGATCGCGCAGATGTCAGACCGTTGGAACAGAGGCAAGTATTCTTGACTTCTGCTTTAAATGCCTTGTGATATTATTTTAAACTGGTGAGTTATAATTAATTGCTGAGCATCTCCAGGCACATGCAATCCAATGTGGCCAGTTAAAAATCGTTTTGAGATCTTTAAGTAAGTTTGCCTGTATAACACAGATATTCCTAAATTAAAGTTTAGTAAATATTGTTTGCACAGCACCAGGCCGATCCCTGTGTGCTGGAATGAGTAGCATCTATGCACATGCAGGAGTGACAACATCCCCTGTTGGCCAATGAATACAGCTGGAGACCGATCCCTGTGTGCTGGAATGAGTGTCTCCTATGCACATGCAGGAGTGACGTCATCCCACGTTGGCCAATGAAGACAGCTGAAGACCGATCCCTGTGTGCTGGAATGAGTGGCTCCTATGCACGTGCAGGAGTGACGTCATCCCACGTTGGCCAATGAAGACAGCTGAAGATCGATCCCTGTGTGCTGGAATGAGTGGCTCCTATGCACGTGCAGGAGTGACGTCATCCCATGTTGGCCAATGAAAACAGCTGAAGATTGATCCCTGTGTGCTGGAATGAGTGGCTCCTATGCACGTGCAGGAGTGACGTCATCCCATGTTGGCCAATGAAGACAGCTGAAGATCGATCCCTGTGTCCTGGAATGAGTGGCTCCTATGCACGTGCAGGAGTGAGGTCATCCCATGTTGGCCAATGAAAACAGCTGAAGATTGATCCCTGTGTGCTGGAATGAGTGGCTCCTATGCACGTGCAGGAGTGACGTCATCCCATGTTGGCCAATGAAGACAGCTGAAGATTGATCCCTGTGTTCTGGAATGAGTGGCTCCTATGCACGTGCAGGAGGGACAATCATTCAACTTTGGACAATGAAGACAGCCGAAGACTGGCACACAGCAGAATCTGCCGGCGCCGGTGAGGGACCATTGAAGGTTATGGTTAACACCTTTCATTCCGATTTAAATAATTTTTGTAAACATATTTTCCCCTGGTACTTCCAGGTTTTTAGTAGGCACTGGTGATGAAGCCCCAGCCTCCCAGGTGCACTCCAGGAATGTTACATCACCAGTGCCTTTCTGGGTAATCCTGTCATCTCACACATGTGCCATTGTTCAATACCAAGCCACCGCTGATGTCATGTGGTACAGTGCCAGATAAGGCTGTCCCCATCAGTGGGCCAGTACAGAACGAAGAAGTAGACGTTGACCGCTAATTAGATTGCTTTACAAAAAGGTGACGCGGGAAGCAAAACCCAGGAAGGAAGGACTTGTAGGAGAGGGGCAAGCAAATAAAGAAGTGTGTTATTGGCGAGTTTATTGGTTTCCCTAAATACAATTATATAGTGTAGTTTATTGGGAGGAGCCCTTAAGTACAGCCATTGGCCTATTCCATCACACAGCAAGCGAGCAGGATGTCCAGCATTGGCCCGCGTTTGCACTTCAGTGGCCGAGCTTCTTAAAGTCCTGTCTGCGCACTTATCGACGGCAGCCGTTTCCTGATTTAGACAGAAGGAGTTATTGAAAAGGGAAGCAGGATATTACTGCTCACACTGCAAAAACACAAACTAGTCATAAGCAGAAAAATAGAAAAGCTTCTCAGACTTTCATATGCTCCTCGGTCAGAAGGAGGTTACAACCCGTATTCGTAGGGAGCGATTACAGCATGATTTTGTGATCTGCGGATAATGGATAGATTGCTGATTAATAATTCATACAGGAACTAAATGGCACTGCGTCTTCATAGATCCAGCATTTAGAAGCTTTCACAAAATAAATCAACCAGGCCCAATCTTCAATAAAGAGCTATAAACCAGAAACCGGCATAACCTGTTATAAGAGGAGAAAAGGCCAGGGGAAGGATTTAATCGTCACACTTCTGACTTCCTGCCCGGCTGATAACTAGGAATGGGAAAGGAAAGGGTAATGCCTTTAGTAAACAAATGTTTCCTCCCATTTTTAGAACCTGAAAACTTTAATTTTAGGAACATTTTGCTAAAACTGCAAAAGGATGTAAATATACTTTGTGTGTACCAAAGCAAGCCAGATATTACCTTGTATAAGTAGCAGTAACACCACGGTGAACCCAGCCTTAGATGCCATTGGATGTCCCCAGTAAAGACCAATATATATGCACATGTGCCAGTTAGATTAAAGAGATCCTGGCATTTTTCCCATTCAAGGTAAAGTGACTGAATCTCTTTAAAAACCCTTAATTTAAACTCTCTGACCGCTCTCCATTGTTCCGAGAGTTAGTCTAGGGCAGTGGTTTCCAACATGTGGCCCCTTGCTTGCCTTTTTCTGGCCCTTGGGGCACTACTTCACCAGCTGACACCAATGATGGGGCACCATTCTCCCTACTGACACTATCAATGGAGCACTATTCCACCAATTGACACCAATGATGGGGCACCATTCCCCCTACTGACACCATCAATGGAGCACTATTCCACCAACTGACACCAATGATGGGGCACCATTCCCCCTATTGACACCATCAATGGAGCACTATTCCACCAACTGACACCAATGATGGGGCACCATTCCCCCTACTGACACCATCAATGGAGCACTATTCCACCAACTGACACCAATGATGGGGCACCATTCCCCCTACTGACACATCAATGGAGCACTATTCTTTCTGAATGATATCAACAGCATGGCACTATTCCTCCCATTAAAACCAATGATGGGACACTGATGCCGGGGCATTTTCTACTCCCACTGGCCCCCTAAAGCCTGAAGGACAGTAAACTGGCCCTTTGCTTGGAAAGTTTTGAGACCCCTGGTCTAGGCTCCACAATCTACCTTGTACCTGCCTTTTTAAACTAAGCTAAACCCCAAGAAAACAGCTACACAAATATGATAGATGCATGGGAAATATTTTACCTGCCAAAAGATTTTTGTTATTCGGTCCCTCCAGTCCTGAGATTTATACACTGGCAGGTCAGGAGACTGGGTGAAGGGGTGCTGTGAGCACAAGGCCCAGTTTGCCCTGGATTAGAGATAGGTGGACTCTGTGGTATTGGAGGACTCGGATATGATTGGGAGGTTAACTTTGATGTGATGGGGGCTCTCACATATAAGGACTCTGATGGGGGGCCCTCTGATGTATGGGGGGACTTTGGTGTGATGGGGGCCTCTGACGGGATAGGGGCACTATAACGTGAAGGGGGAATCTTTGATGTAAAAGGATTCTGCGGAACCATGTTGCTTGGCATGTTTGAATCTGGGGCACAGTTGCAGATGCGTGGGGGGTGCCATTAACAATCAATGGCACCCCCCGTGCGTCTGCTAAAGTGCAGCGTGTTTCTCTGCGGGTCGAGAACAGGCAAGATTTTGTCCCCACCTGCACAGATGTGAACCTAGCCTAAGAAGGGTTGACAAGCCACTCCACCTGTTAGGATGCAGTAGACCTCCCTAGAGAACACCCACATATCAAACCGAAACTTCATGATTGAAAGAACTGAAGTCAAATGAATGAATGGGGCAGGCTAGGGCCTATTTCAGTGAGGAGGAAAGAACTAAATGATGTTGGACATCCTCCAGTCAGGAAATGAGGCAGGCTCTATCCAATTTGCTGCAGCTTCTAAAGTACACAGTGAGAAGTTCACAGTGTGCAGTGAAATCAGAGTAAATGATTACAGGACTTCCATAGTGCCAACAGTTTGCACATCACTTTAATCTACTTAGCCCTGTCGCTGAAAAAAAATATGCTTCTTAAGCTGCTTGGTTTAGATTCGCCTTTCTCACAGCAGACGTTCAGCAGAGAGGCTGACTGCACTATCTGAACAATTGGGAGATAATTACAACTAATTTATACATGACTGCAAAACCAATGCAACTACTGCAAGCATGTAGTCTTTTGACTTTTAGGCCCCTTTCACACCAGTGGACCGATTGGGTCGGCCTGCCCATTTTTCAGGCGGACCTGATCGGGCCACCCATTGTCCTTTATGGGGCGACGTATGTCAGCGGGCATGTGTCCCCTGCCACCCATCAGTCCAGCGGGTTGGATCGGATGATAAATCGGATGGAAACAAACATGCAGTCCGACCGCCCCATAGAGGAGAGCGGGCTCCGTCCTTGTCCGCTCTCCAGAGTGGAGCAGACACGGACCTGTCACCCGCGTACTATGTGGGGATCAGCAGAGAGATCCCCCGCTGGGTAGGCGGATTCCGCTCGCACAGAAACCCCCCATGTGAAAGGGGGCTAAAATAGAACTAAAGCCAAAAATTTTCTTTAGTTTTGGATAGAGTGGAGAGGAATTAGAACTCTATTTGTCCTGTGTACCATTATCATTAAAAGTGAAATTAAAAGAAAATCCCAAAATTTTGGGTTGTCCCCAGAAAAGTAATAGAGGGGAAACCCTTCCAATGGGGACTCTAGTTCTGGTGGCCTGGGGGTTCCCAAGAAATTCCCTTAAGCGTCAGGGATTTCCTCTCACTTACTGTTTAGCTATGGAGCAGGAAGTGAAGGGAAATCTCTGAAATGGGACACAGATGGCAAAAAAAAATTCTGACGGTTTATAACCCTCCCTTACTCCAAAGTGAAAAAAAATAAAAAATAAAAAAGTTTGCCTATAGTTCTACATTAAAGTGGTTGTCAAGTCATGACAACCACTTTAAACTATAGGTAAGCCTACATTCAGGCTTCCCTGTAGGTCCCAGGAATATCTCTAAACTTGCATTGTTTAGGAGATGTGTCCCTGGCATCATCGGCACATGTGCAGTAAAGAAACAGCCCGACTGGGCCGTCTCTTCACTAAGTGTGCCGTAAATGACGGCTCCCGTGCGCATGCGCGGTAGTGACTTCAGCGCGGCTCCTGCCAATCACAGCGCTGGAGTCCGCGCTGTGATTGGTTGGAGCCCCGGATCCCAGAAGACGACGAACACAACATGACACCGGTCACATCGGTGCTTGGGGACCGCTGTCACAGCATCAATCTAAGGTAAGCATTTCATAATGAGCTAGTATGCTATGCATACTAGCTCATTATGCCTTTCTCTTGCAGGTGTTTTTTGTTTTCCACCAAGCCTTGACAACCACTTTAATAAAAATGTACAATAATTTCTCATTTAAATCTGCAAAGGGCGTATTAAATATCTGAATTTTGATCTACAGTAGATTGGAGCAAATATGTCACACGACATCTTGTGAGATCTTTCATGGAATCCTTGTTCTTGCCCACAGGCCTATAACCCCTGAGCGGACCTTCAACGCCTAGGTGTCAACATTCCAAAACTGCAAAATTCTGCAGACCGACCTTAAGTCTCACAGACGGCAAATTCACCCACAATGCAGCCTGCTCAGGGCCATGGAAAACACGTTAAGCGCAGAAACACCATAAAGCCTAATATGGTATTGCTTGCTGTTCCAGCGTGGATTTCCATAGGGAGAAATTGGGGTTTCCAAGGACACGCAAGCAGCAAAGTGCCAGATGGTTCCGATTATAGGCATGGACCTCGGATCTTACAAGACAGGAAATAAGTCCATACATCGTGGAAAAAAAAAAAAAAAAAATGGAACGCACTATACGAAGTGTACAACTCATTTCAATAGCTCTGTAGCCAGAGAAAAGCCTTGCTCTGTATGTGTCCTGCTCATTGCTTCCAATGTAGAGACAAATCTCCAAGACTTGGATACCCGCTGACTTAAAGTGGAAGTAACCTCTGCCATTCGCCACCATAAAAACTCAGAACCCAATTTCCACAATTCAGCAAATGTTTGGACATGTATTTGTGTCCCAACTAACATTGCACTTGTAGGCTGCTCTACCACGCCATTGCTGAAGTTGGCGCCATCTTGTATGTGTCTCGCATTTACTTCCCCTCTTTCTTCTTCCACCTGCCATGGACTTCATCAATGTTTCCCCCGCATGAGCTATGGTGGCAGCTGGGGGAAGGATATGGGTGGTACTGATATATATTGCTGGCTCTATTGACATCAGGGGGTAATAACAATGATGGGGCAAACTCCCCCCAAATGGAGGCACCTCAGTAACAAATTCTCATTTAACCACTTCAGCCCTGGAAGGATTTCACACTTTAGGACCGGAGCCCTTTTTGTGATTCGGCACTGCGTCGCGTTAACTGACAATTGCACGGTCGTGCGACGTTGTACCCAAACGAAATTTGCGTCCTTTTTTTCCCACAAATAGAGCTTTCTTTTGGTGGTATTTGATCACTGCTGCATCATTTCTGATCGCCGCTATAAACAAAAGAAGAGCGACAATTTTGCAAAAAAAAAAAACAAATTTCTTACTTTTTCTAAAATACAAATCCAAAAACAAAATATAAAAAAACATTTTTTTTTCATCGGTTTTGGCCGATTTGTATTCTTCCTCATATTTGTGATTAAAAAAAAAACCGCAATCGGCGTTTATTGATTGGTTTGCGCAAAAGTGGGCGCGTTTACAGATGATGAGAATTAATTTCTGGGGTTTTTATTTTTTTTTACTTTTTTACTACTAATGGCGGCGATCTGCGATTTTTATCGGTACTGCGATATTGCGGCGGACATGTCCGACCATTTTGACACTTTTTTGGGACCATTGGCATTCATACAGCGATCAGTGCTATAAAAATGCACTGATTACTGTGTAAATGCCATTGGCAGAGAAGTGGTTAACCTGCAGGGGGCGCTATAAGGGTTAACTGTGTTCCCTGGGCGTGTTCTAACTGTGTGTGGGCTGCCCTAGCAGGGGAAGGGAAGTGATCACAGCTTCCATGTAGAGGAAGGCTGTGATTACCGCCTTTCCCCCTCTCACAGAACGGAGGTCCGTGTTTACTTACATGGACCTCCGTTCTTTCAGTGCGGGGGGGGGCATCACGGGTAGCCGGCGGAGATCGAGTGCGCCGCACCCGCTCCCTGGGCCCCCCCCCCGAACACAGTGAGCGCGCGGGCGCGCCCTCACAGTGCATGATATCGACGGCGATTTGCGATATCAAGCCACCTTGCCGCCGTCAACCTGCGGTTGGCGGTCGGCAAGTGGTTATGGCTGTAAACCCTTAGGCCCCATTCACACGGGCCAGATCTGATATTGCTCACCATGGGATCTGTCCACTAATCCCCTCCTGAGCTGAGCGGCGCAGGCGGACGATAGGTCTGTGTCTGCTCCGCTTATGCAGAGCGGACACGGGCACAGCCCGATCTGCTCTATCGACAGTCAGATGTAAATGGTCTGCCCTCTGATCTGGCAGACGAAGGGGGGTGGACCCATTTTTTTTTTTTTGACACAAGTCCATTTACATCCAATTGCCCATAGAGGAGAGATCAAACGTCTCATGTGAAAGGGGTCTTGCATATATCCAGTGATGTGACTGGCCTCAGGTGATAACAGAGATTAGAGCTGCACGATTAATCATTAAAAGATCGTGATCTCGATCCAACCCCCCTCACAATCTACACCGACTTTCCTTGATTCCAAGTAAACAGTGGCGAGCCATTCAGAGCTGTCAAAAAAAAAAGAAAATCCAGAGCGCTCGAGATAGAGAAGAGGAGAGATACATTGTATAATTTCTTCCTTTTTAGAATAGATCAAAGGGAAGAACTTCTGCTTGTAGATGAGAGAAGTTTAACCACTTAACGACTAAACCTTTTTCAAACACTTGCTTACAAGTTAACCACTTCACCCCCAGGAAGGATTTCCAATGTTAGGACCAGAGCACTTTTCGCGATTCGGCACTGCGTTGTTTTAACTGACAATTGCGTGGTTGTGCGACGTTGTACCCAAATTAAATTTGCGTCCTTTTTTCCCCACAAATAGAGCTTTCTTTTGGTGGTATTTGATCACCTCTGCGTCATTTCTGATCACCTCTATAAACAAAAAAAGGTGTCAATTTTGCAAAAAAAAACCTATATTTCTTACTTTATGCTAAAATACAAATCCAACAAAAAAAAAAAAAAATTAAAAAAGTATTTATTTTTTATTTATTTTGCCCAATTTATATTCTTCCTCATATTTGTGGTAAAAAAAAAATCTCAGTCAGTGTTTATTGATTGGTTTACGCAAAAGTTGCCACATTTGCAAACCACGAGAGTTAATTTCTGGCATTTTTACAATTTTTTTTTTACTAGAAATGGCAGCTATCTGCGATTTTAATCGGGACTGCGATATTGCAGGGGACATGTCGGACATTTTTGACAGTTCAGACAGAAATTTAAATATCCACTGATAACTGTATAAATGTCATTGGCAGCGAAGGGGTTAACCTGCAGGAGGCAGTGAAGGGGTTAACTGTGTTCCCTGTGTGTGTTCTAACTGTGTGGGGGCTGGGCTGGCAGGGGCACCAGAGATCTAACTGATCCCGAGTACAGAGATGAGTAGATCTCTGACATGCCGCCTGCCAGAACGGGGAACCGCCATGTTTACATCGGTGGTGCCCCCCGCTCTGGCTGTCACAGGGCATCGCGAGTCCACCCCACGCGCGGCCCCACGGTAGGTAGGGGTGTGTGTGTGTGTGTGTGTGTGTGTGTGTGTGTGTGGCGGGCACAAGCGTGCGCTGCCGCGCTCGCCCCCTAGCCTTCGTGCACGGGAGTGACGACTATAAGTGGCGGTTCGCTTATAGTTGTACGGCAGTCAACAAGTAGTTAATATTAGTATTTTCAGCTAGAAAATGACTTGGGACCCCCGAACATATATATTTTTTTAGCAGAGACCCTAGATAATAAAATGGCGGTTGTTGCAATATTTTATGTCACACTGTATTTGTGCAGCGGTCATTCAAATGCAATTTTTAGAGGAAATATACACTTCAATGAATTAAAAAAAAAAAAAAAAAAAAAAAAAAAAGTAAAGTAAGCCCAATTTTTTTGTATAATGAGAAAGATGATGTTATGCCGCGAGAATCGTGATCTTTATGCCAAGCAAAAAAAAATTGTGATTCTCATTTTAGCCAGAATTGTGCAGCTCTAGAAAGGAATCCTCATCGCAACCTTTCTACACTTAGCCCAGACATGACTGGGCCATAGACCCTCCTTTGGGGATACTGGCATGGACTGATTCTGATAGTGGTCTCCCAGTACTTCCCAGGTGTATTATTAGAGGATCCTCTAGGGTAGGACACCAAAAAGCAACTTTAACACCTAATGCCGAAATCCCCATCTGTGCCATCTACTGGAGTATGTCCTCCCCTACTTTTAGATTTTGATGCGGTTATAGGCACCACCCCTAGACTTTGAGCCTACTCTGAGACATGTCACATGTCTTTTTGCTTCATACATATGAATGGTTACCACCATACTTGTTTCCTTTTTTATGGTTTGATATATATATTGATGGCTTGCATTCTGCATTTTTTTTTAGTTACATTTCTGCATTGCACTTTGTGATATACTTTATTAAAAATTTTGAACAAGAAATCCTCATATGTTGTGGCTGTTTATCTGCAGTCTTCCCTCCTCTACATCCATTCAAAATCCATCAATTTATAAAGCTTGTCTGAGCTGTCAGAGAAAAAGGGGGCGGAAAGCTGAAATTACACTCTGCAGAGATCAGTGAGGAGAGCTCTGAGAGCTGATTGGAGGGAAGGGACACTCCCCTTGCCACAGCACACAGAAACAGAGCCGAGGTTATCAATCATAAGCTGTATGCTGGAGCTCCCTTCCCGTCACCATTTTTCTCTTGAGGTCAGAATAAGTGACTCCAGCTGATAGAAGAGGATTAGGGCAACAGACAGAAATGTCAGTTTGTGCTCTAGACTGAGACAAGTACACACTATAGAGGGATACGTTTTCTTCATATTTCATGTCTGAGGTTTACAACCTCTTTAACCCCTACAGATTCCGCACTATTGCCGAAGTACGGCTCCAGCGCGGGTCTGAAATGCCGGGACGTCGTCCATGGACGTCGTCCCTTGTGCACACTCCAGGCGTGCCCCCTGGTGGCGGCCGCCACACGCTGCGCGGGCGTGCCCGTGGATCGGGCGGACTCGATGTCCGCTCGAGACCCACGATTGCCTGACAGAGCTGCAGAACGGGGAACCGCCGTTGTAAACACAGCGGTTCTCCGTTCTGTTACAAGGGACATGACAGATCTACTGATCCCTGTCACTGGGATCAGTTAGATTTGTTATGTCCCGGTCCATCCCCAATTTCTCCAACATTTG
>BLSH010447280.1:51624-63195 GCA_018402905.1 Glandirana rugosa | reverse complement strand
TGTCCCGGCCAGCCCCCCCCCCCCCCCCACAGTTAGAACACACCCAGGGAACACTGTTAACCCCTTCACTGCCCCCTGCAGGTTAACCCCTTCACTGCCAATGACACTTATACAGTAATCAGTGGATATTTAAATTTCTGTTCGCTGTATAAATGTCATTGGTCCCAAAAATGTGTAAAAAATGTCCGACATTTCCGCTGCAATATCGCAGTCCCGATAAAAATCGCAGATCGCCGCCATTACTAGTAAAAAAAATAAAAATAATAAAAACGCCATAAATCAATTCCCATAGTTTGTAGACACGATAACTTTTGTGCAAACCAATCAAGATACGCCAATTGCGATTTTTTTTTTACCAAAAATATGTAGAAGAATATATATCGGCCTAAACCGATGAATCATTTTTTTTTTTTTTTTTTTATGGATTTGTAATTTAGCAAAAAGTTAAAAATATTGTTCTTTTTTGCAAAATTGTAGCTCAATTTTTGTTTATAGCGGTGATCAGAAATGACGCAGAGGTGATCAAATACCACCAAAAGAAAGCTCTATTTGTGGGAAAGAAAGGACGCAAATTTTGTTTGGGTACAACGTCACACGACCGCGCAATTGTCATTCAAAATGCAACAGCGCTGAAAGCCGAAAATTGGTCTGGGCAGGAGGGGGGTTTAAGTGCCCAGTAAGGAAGGGGTTAAAGCAGGCAGGGTTGGAGCCTTCCATGAACATGAATAAGTCACCCCAACTGCTGTCTCTCACATTTTACGTTTTAATCAAACTTTGTAAGTTTTTCCTCATGCCTCTGTTTTTGATCTGTGATTTTTGTTCGTTGGTCTCATCAGCAGCATGGGAAAATCAAGCTTTTACTAGTGATTTTCAAGATGTTGCAGTAATGTGAACAACAGATGAGCATTTTCCTGAGATGCTGTGGTCTTGTCACTGCAGTCGTCTTCAAGTCGTAAAGATTCCTCAGAACTGACCGAGAATTACCTTAGCTGTGGGAGAAAAAAGGAACTACCCCATAAAGCACCACCACCACCACCACCACCACACTGCATTTAAGCGGATTTCAGCAATAAAAGGAGAATGTCAGCCAGGCTACAAATCACTACTGGATGTAAATCATGCCAGCTGGTTCTTCCAGATTGGAGGCTGCAGTAGTTAGGGTTGCCACCTCATCCCTTTAAATCCAAACACATATTAATTACACAGCTTCTGAGGCTAATTTATTGCAGATAAGACACTAAGTGAGTTTGATAACCACCTTAATCAGCCACATAACCTGTGTATTTAACATGTGTTCGGGTTTAAAGCGATGAGGTGGCAACCCTAGCAGTAGTACCATGGTCTACAATGTTCCTGATCTTCTCCAAAGCTGAAGGAACAGTAGATGTGCCCTCAGACGTGTGAGGATTGGCTGGTTCAGGTCATTAGCCATTATCCATGGGGGCTTTGCAACTTCTATAGACATCCCTGTCCAACCAATCATGGTTGGAACCAGCTGAACAAAATACCTATTCCCAGCCAAACCCAATTGGTCCCCAAAACAAGAACGGCACCGGCAGCACGCCAACATGCTACACTACAATTGTATGATGGAGGACTATAGTGTTTCCCTGAATCGTCCAATCAAGAGAAAACCATCTCACAGATATGGGCCACCCTATAATGCATTAAACCAAATCTGGGCATCTGTCCCACCCATTCACCCACTGGTAACAAGCGAAAACCACACTGTTTGGCAGAATGTGGCCCTCTTCTCTTCCTCCCATGATGCAGTTCTGGGCGTCTAAGCTGCCAATCCCCAGTTTTCAGATTGGTCATGTCAAAAATAATGGAGGGTCCAGGCAGCAGAACTACAGGCAAAAAAGGTTTTCCTCATTTAGAGGGATGGGGTTATAACCCGTCAGATTTTTTTACACCCATTTGTGTTCCATTGCGGAGGTTTACCTTCACTTCCTGTCCAATAGCCAAACAGGAAGTGAGAGGAAATTTCTGCAAATAAAAGGGAATTCCTTGGGGACTCCCAGGTCACCAAAACGAGTGTCCCCATTGGAAGTTTTCCTCTTAATCACTTTTCTGGGGACAGCCCCAAATTTGGGTATTTTCTTTTAATGATAATGGTAAACAGGACAGCAATAAAAACTGTCAGGTGTTCTAATCCCTCTCCACTCTATCAAAAAAAAAAAAAAAAAAAAAAAAGGAAAAAAGTTTTGCCTTTACCTTTAGGCCCCTTTCACATTTGTGCGAGTTGTCCTTTAGGACTGCAAAGTCTCATGACAAGTCACTCCCCATTATTTGGAATGAGTAGCATTCATATCTGTATGACTAAGCCATGCCGACTTCAAAGTAGTCCCTGCATTACTTTGGCCCAACTTTGATGCAACTTGAGGTCCATAGACTTCAATGTTAAACCATCAAAGTCTCATGCAAATCGCACCTGAATATAGATGCGATTTCTGTACTACTTCTGTACAACTTTGTAATGTTTTCATTGGAGCCAAAGTTGTACTGATCCCAAACTGCGTCAAAATCGCAGTAAAATCGGGTCGCACAAGTGTGAGAGGGGTCTTAGTTATACTTTAAAGTTATTGTAAACCCTTACATACACCCAGTGAAGGGGCTATCCTCAGGAGATAATGAGATACACAGATGAAACCAATCCTACATAAATTGTACCTGTCTATGTGCAGCCCTTTCTTTTTCTCCACATCCGCTCAAAGTGCAGACTTAATAAAGCCTGTCTGAGACTTCAATTTAAAAAAAGAAAAAAAAATGGGGGGGGGGCCGACAGCTGAAGTCACACAGGAAAGAGACCCCCCCCCCCTCCTCCACAGCTGGAGGTCCCACCACTGTCACCATGTTTCTCTTGGTGTCAGGAAAACTTGTCAGAAGTCATTCATGCTGATAGCGGAACGAGGCAGCAGACAGAAATGACAGTGCTCTGGATTGAGACAAGTACACACTATTGAGGGATATGCTTTGTTCATATTGCATATCTGAGGTTTACAGCCACCTTAAAAGCGAAGTTCCACTCAAAAGGGGAAGCTCTACTTGTCTGCCTCCTCTCCCCTCCACTGCCACTTCTTTGGGGGGGGTACCTGGGTTTGGTAGGTATCCACTTCCACTTCCGGATTACTTTGCCACTGCAGCAAAGAAAAACAGGCCAGACAGTGCTATGGTGTATAACAGAGCTGTGTAAATCTCAGTACTGGAAGGACAGAAATGCAAATCCTTTTGCTATTAAAACAGCTCCCATATATACTTCATCTTTGTATCTGTATGTTTGCCCGGGGTTAGGCTTTACTGAAAGCTGAAACCAAGGTGGAGTTGCCGCCCATACAATCAGGTTTTTTTTTTTTTTTTTTTTTTTACTTCCAATCCCACAATGGGAAAATAAAACAAGAACCTTGATTGGTTGCTACAGACAGCGGCGCTGCTATTTACTTTTATATTATAAGACCTATAGTCAGATTTACATTTTAACAAGCATATCTAGTCATTGCCTGTACATGCCACTAATCACCCCAGTAAAAAGAAAGAAAGGGTAATAAATAGAAGTGGTGTCACCGGCTCCAGCCCATAAAATGTACAATAAAGGTCAGGAACCAACTCCTTTTCCTTCAGTGCAACTTTCCTTTCCTGTCCTCCTAATTGGGTTCTTGATGCTCTCCGGGCCCCTGATTGTCTCTCAATCCAGCTGGATGTCCCTGAGTGTTCCCAATTATCAGTCTCTGTCCAACCACATCATATAAACATACATTTCAATGGCTAAAGGTGCATAGCCCACCCAAATCTGATGTTATAGAGTTTGGTAGATGCTAGCCAGTTTGGGTTCATTCAGACTGTCGCGGTGCGTTTGCATGCATGCGTTAACATGCATTATGTTTGGGTAATCGCAAAGAATATTCAGCATTTTTTTTTATAAAACACAGCATAGCACTATGCACGGGTGGTTCACATCTGTGCGTCGCAGAGCGCCAACATACAAATGCATTGTTCCGCACAGCCTAGGTGAGCCGTCTGCCATTCAAAATAAAGGGCATTGTGCATTGGGTTTTGCACATTAACTTAATCCAGTAGTGTAAATGGGCCCTTACCCCTTCCCTTATATCGTCCAGCAATTATTGGCAAGTTCCCTGGGCCGAGTTCCTGGCTCTGCCAATCTGCTGCGGGCTTTGTGAGGAGTGCCCACTCTTCCTTGTTACTGTATCCATTTATATCATGGAGAAAATAATAGGAGGAGCTAGAACCCGCCCAAGCCTTTGTGAGTAGTTCCCACTCTTCCTTGTTACTGTATCCATTTATATCATGGAGAAAATAATAGGAGGAGCTAGAACCCGCCCAAGCCTTTGTGAGTAGCTCCCACTCTTCCTTGTTACTGTATCCATTTATATCATGAAGAAAATAATAGGAGGAGCTAGAACCCGCCCAAGCCTTTGTGAGTAGTTCCCACTCTTCCTTGTTACTGTATCCATTTATATCATGAAGAAAATAATAGGAGGAGCTAGAACCCGCCAAAGCCTCTCAGTATTTCCCACTCTTCCTTGTTACTTTATCCATTTATATCATGAAGAAAATAATAGGAGGAGCTAGAACCCGCCAAAGCCTTTAAGTAGTTCCCACTCTTCCTTGTTACTGTATCCATTTATATCATGGAGAAAATAATAGGAGGAGCTAGAGCCCACCAAAGTAGGCGGGAACACCAAATGCTCCCAGGGGCACTGGCACAAAGTTAGGAATTACTCTCCATTGACACTTGTGCAACTTGTCTTGCGACTTTGGACATCAAAGTCGCACGGCAAGTCTCAGCCCATTCTTTTCAATTGCACCTGTTCAAATCAGTGCTCAAAGGCACCCATTCCAATGAAAGTTGCACTGGAAATTGTGCAACTATGGAGTCGTGCTAGTGTTAATGGAGCCTAAAAGCAAGGAAGTCTCGCTGTTGGTATAGCTAGGATATCTAGGAAGTCAGAGGCTGACTTAGTCCAACAGGCTCCACCTAATACTGAAATAGTGCACTCGGGTGGAGTGGCCCTTCATGTTGCCAAGATGGCAGCACCATAACAGATCCTTAAAGAACCTAAAGCTGGTCATATATGGTTAGAGTCTTGTTCAAAAATGTTAATTTTCAAAACCTTCATTTTAATTTCTAATGATTAATGGGGAAAATTGACTAATGTTTGACTGTAGTGATGCAAAAGCGAATGATCTAACATTTTTCTAATGGTTAGTTTGGTTAAATTGTACTTACTGTATTGTGTATGTGCTAGCAAATGTTTCATGGAATTAGAACTTTACAATGATATAGAACAGCACAAAGATTTTTGTATAGTCAAGTGTATGTAAAATGACATACACACACACACACACACACACACACGCACATATATATCATATATACACACACACACTCTCTCTTGTGGATATCATAAGCAATAAAAAGAAACCTATTTAATAAGCCTGGGAAGGTCTGGATGTGGCGCACATCCTTTGACTCCAGCTGATTACAGATTGGAATAAAGGGCCAATCACAGCAACCCTTTACCACGTGATCAGCTGTGTCCAATCACAGCCGATCACATGTAAACGAACTTCCCGTTATCGGCATTCCTTTCCTCATGCACTGTCACAGCATGAGGAGAGGAGAGCCAGTAACTGGCAAGTATGGCCGGGTACATTTACACTGATAATCAGTGTCCTGATGATCAGTGCAGTCCCAACAGTGCCAATCCGTGCCGCCCATCAGCGCCACCTCATCAGCATCCATCAGTGAAGGAGAAAAATTTGCTTATTTGCAAGATTTTATAACAGAATATTTTTTTTTGTTTTTTAAAAATGGTTAGTTTTTTTTTCATTTGTTTAGCAAAAAAGAAGCAACCCAGTACCACCAAAAGAAATCTCTGTCTGAAAAAAATGATAAAAATGTCATATGGGTACAGTGTTGCATGACCGCGCAATTGTCATTGTGCGACAGTGCTGAAAGCTGAAAATTGGCCTGGGAAGGAGGTGAAAGTGCCCGGTATTGAAGTGGTTAAATACGGAACTCGCTGTAAAATTGGAGTGTTCCCATCATGTACCCGCACTGGACGCCGCCTCTGGTTCACAGGAAAGGTTCACTTTCAACAGCAACTCTAGAAGAGAACCTGAAAGCAGTTGACAGACAATAGCCCACTTTATTGTGGGCTCAGCGGAGGAAGATATTTTTGCACACCATTAGAAGCTTTGGTTACCAGTCTGGTTTACTTATTTGATGGGAAGCCAAGAAAAAAAACACAGCCTAACCAACGTAGACTAAAGTCATTTACCTCAAGTCAAAGTCATAATCCCTATGAAAAATATTAAAATGACGTAAGACTGAAAAAAAAAAAAAAAAAAAAAGGGTGAAAGACGTCATATGGAAATCTACTAGCAGAAGGCGTAGGCAGCCATCTTGGATGTTTGGTAATGGGAAATAAACACCATCACCAGCATAGTGTAAGCCTGACTGATAAAGTAGGGCTTCCCCGGCCCACAAAATGCATTGGGTTTCTCTACCATCTGTAGACAGAACACGTTTTGGGCCCTCAAGATAGCAGTTTGGTGGGGTTTTTTTAGTACAACTAAGGGCTCATGCACATTGTAGCTGATAAATGACCGTTTTTGGTCGCTTGGGTGTATTTTTAACAGCCCAAAAACACCCCTTTATGTTATCCTATGTGTCCATGCACACATGGACATTTATTGGTTCAAAAAACGCTAGACGCTGCTTAACACTCATAAACAGTGGTAAACGGCTGTTTATTGGCATCCGGCGTTTTTTGTACTCAATGGAAGCTAATGAAGTAAAAAAACAAACGCTCAAAAATGCCGATGCAGATAAACGCTTCTCACAAAACGCTGCAAAAGAACGGTTTCTAAGCAGCGTCTCCTGCCCGAGGCCCAGAGAGCATCCAATGTGCATGGAGCCTAAATGTCAAATTGGGTGGTCACTTTCAGGGGGGTCCCTTCATTTTGCGGATAGCTGCTGAACCAAAGCCATTAGGTTCAACTAAAGACATGTTTCTAGAAAAAAAAAACCCAAGAAAGACAGGGTACCCACCCACCAGATTATCCCAGTAACCATTTATTGTAGAAATGAAAACAGATCTACTCACAAGATGATAGGACAAGCGTAGCTCATCAAAGAAACACAATGTGCTCCTAGGCTTGGGAGGACATCACCTGGATCCAACTGACTAACATGTTTCGAGGGTGGTACCCTCTTCTTCAGGACTATCCTCGAAAGGCACAAGCAGGGTCGAGGATGGTCTCTCATGGGCAGGAGGTGCTCCTGCCAAATGTGCCATATGTTTCTCCCTGACAAAGGATGCGTGTCCAGTGCCTTCTCTTTCTACTTTTCTTTTGGAGATACTACAAGGAAAGGTTTTCACAGGGAGATGGTTCCTGCAAAATTTACGGAGAGAAATATGGGAGCTGCCACCAGAGACTTGTGTTTTTATTTTGGTGTAAGAATCAATTGGACAGGTTTGCACTCAATTGTGGCACCAAGACAAGAAAGGACGGGGGTCCCTATGGACAGGAAGACACAGAGCAATTAAAAACCTAACAGCGGTTCCAACCTTTCCCCTCTCGGTTATTGCCTATCACTTCCTATCATCGGGACAGGAAATGACACAGTGAGCAATCAGCTCTGACAAAGGTTCAAACTCGAGACTGGGAAAAAAAAAAGACCTTGCAAAAGTTGTAACCCTAGACTGGGGGGGGGGGGCAGTATTCTGAGACAACCGGGCTCTGCCGCTTGATGATGTGCTGATGGGACACATGCTGACAGAAGCAGGGAGCAGAGTGAGCAATCATTTGTTGCTAGTACTTTTTCCCTGTCCAATCAAATGCTGAAGGTGGTGACCAGTATTTGTTGCTTAAAGTGTTACTAAACCCACAACAGTAAAGTCAGTCTGTATATGCAGTAAAGCAGGGTGGATATAAATCAATGATTAAAAATAATTGTATTAATAAAATGCTTTTGGAGCAAAAATCTATCTAAATATAGTTTTCTATTTAGGGAACATTAATAATTTAGTTTATCCAGCATGAAATGGAGCTTAGTTATGTAGCATAAGGCTGCATATTCTGCAATATTTACATTTTTGGTAAACTCATTCAATGAATCCAAGCTCTGCAAGCTGAGATAACATGCACTGCATTGATGCATTCACACAATTTCACAGTAATATTCCTTTATCCCATTGTTTTTCAAATCTATGTACACTACAAACTGTATGATTGAATCGGTTCTGATATTGCTGTTTTACTAACCTGACAGCTTATTATTCTAAATAGGAAACCTTCACTTTGTTTGCAAATATTAAAGATTCCAACTACCAACAATTGTTGTGTCACTACCGCATCACCAACCGTCCCATTAAAGTGAATGGGACTATCGTGAGTCAGCAGCAGGTCAGAGGAGGAGCCACTGCGGGACAGAGACGACAGTTGCTCTTTAAAAATTATGATTTAAATCAAGCCTTTTTACAAATGATTTAAAGTGTTACTAAACCCACAACAGCAAAATCAGTCTGTATATGCAGCATAGCATGCTTGTTATACTCGCTGTGGAACTTAAGGGGTTAATCCTCTGCATTGTGTAAAAAGGCTGTTTTATCCTGCTCTGTCAATCTGGGCAAGTCCATATAATACACAGCAGGGATGTAAAGCTGCACATGCTCAGTTTGGTCTCTGGATAGAACACTTCCTGTTTCAGTTGAACTGTTCAGGTCACATGACATTGACATCACACATGTGGGCGTGTATACAGGCTGTAGTGGAAACTCCTCCTAATTGAACACACAGCTATGGACAAACTGTGCAGATTATCAGGAAATCATGGTATACAGATCATCCCAAAAGGTTTATAGTGGAAAATGAGGATTTATAATGTGTGTGTGTGTAAGAACTATTTTCATTACTGGGTTTAGTAACACTTTAAAATGACTTGATTTAAATCAAATCCACCCTGCAGTAAAGCATATGCTTTTTAATCCTCTGCATTGTGTAAAAAGGATGTTTGATCCTGTCTTCTCTGATCCTCCCCTTCTTCCACTGTCTCCAAAACATGTCCAGATAAGACAGAGCTACTGGAGTCAGGCTGCACATACTCAGTTTGGGGTGTATTTCTAGAGTGTTTTTTTTTCCTCTTGGGAGGGTGCATGTGATCAGCACAGGGCCAATCAGCACTGTCCAGACAGAGGGTCAGAGGTCCTTCATCCTGATAGGTCAGCCAGTGCAGTATGACAACTCCTCCTACAAGCTTTAACCAGATACTGATAGTCACAAGACTGCTATATACTGCTGATGAGAAAAGGCATTTAAGAGCTTTTATTTACCGTACTAAAATGATTGCATTTCCATGTTCTGTGTACTGTAGGAGTACTAAACCCAGGACTCTGCATTCACTAAAACTGCAGTACAGAAAAGTCAGGTCACCGACCAGTGCTGTGGGCAGGGCTACGTAAATTTAAAATTTGGCCAAACAAAAAGACAAATAGTTTGGCAGGTACAATGGCTTCCACATACTCCATACCTTTCCATTGCATATTCACCCGTTTGCCTTATCATAAATGTACACCGCACAGCATATATGTAGATTTCCCAATCATGGAACGCTGCACACAAGGCAATTTCATTTTGAAGCCGGCCTTCCAGGAAATGTACTGCAATCCACATTCTCCAGTGTATCTGCGAATGCTTACTGTACCCCAGACAGGCCTGGCTTCCTTCACCATTACAGAAATCCAGCGGTTTGATTCATACCCAAAAATTAAACGTTCCAGAGAAATAGAAAGCAATGCAGTTCATGCTCTCAATTCCCCATTCATCCGGTCCTGCAGAAAATAGAAATACCGCCATCACGTTACACCACTGATAGAACACAGCTGCCAGCAAAATCCAAGATCGCCTAGTAAAACAGAATACCAGATACAAACATGTAGTACTCCAAGGAGCAGAGGATTCTGGGTAACAATCGCCCTGATAGAGCAAGGTAAAAAGGAAGGGAGGGTGTAGTGTATTTTCACTGAGCACATTATTTTGTTTGTTGAGCCCATTGGAGTGGGTAGGGCAAGGCCAACTTGGCTTAAAATATAGTAAGCCCACCATACTTCCCTCCTCTGTGTAGTTGTTTTGCACAGAACAGCCCTGATCTTCCTCTTCTCGGGTCCACTGCTGGCACTGCTAGCCCCTCCCCTTTGCCAAGTGCCCCCAGCGTAAGCACTTGTGTGTGCTCCCTCCCAAGCCGCCTCCGTTTGTCTATGGGACACCCAGAGCGTGGCTCAGTCCCGCCCCCCGATCCTTCCTCATACAGCTGCTGTGGCTTAGCCAATGAGGAGGCAAAGACCTGGGAGAGCCACTGCTCTTGTGCACATCGCTGGATCGGGCTCTGGTATTAGAGCGGCTGCACACTGAAGGTTTTTTTATCTTCATGTATAGAATGCCAGAACCTTCACCCTTTATTTTTTGTAATTCCTTTATTTAACCATAAGTTGCATCACACAGATCAAAACAAGCATACTGCAAAAATACAATGACATCGTTATGCTAGCTAGCAACATACATGGCATCAGAGCTACACAGGTAGCTCAGCCAAACGGAGCATGCACAAATAAAAGGACCAATTCTAAGTTAGGCGGGTATTATTATTATTATACAGGATTTATATAGCGCCAACAGTTTACACAGCGCTTTACAATTTGAGGGTAGACAGTACAAATACAATACACTCAAATAGAGTAGGAATTAGAGGGCCCTGCTCATTAGAGCTTACAATCTAAGAGTAAGAAACATATCAGAGAAAGCACAATGGAGAACATCTCCAGGATTCCCAACATATAGAGGATAGCCCCAACTTAGTGATGCAACCTTATGGAAAATAGAATGAGAAAGCACCGGCTTTAGGAGAGAACCCCAGTGGCTAGTAAATCCCAATGAAGACAAAGTCCAAACATCATAATCAAGAGCACAATAACAGCAAAAAACAGCATGGAAAAGCTTCCAAGCTGACTGACAGGGTGAAAGGGAATATAAAGGGAGAAAAAACAGAAGAATGGATGGGAATAGATAGGAAAAGGTGACAAATTGGAGAAAAGAAACAGACACAGCATAGGGAGGACAGGGCATAAACCCAAAGCAAGAGGAAAGGACATTGAGCCTAGGTTCACATTGGAGCGATTTGGCATGCGATTTGACATGTCAATTCCCATGCCAAATCGGCAGCAACTGTCAACAATGGAACCATCCGAATCAGTGCAACGCCGCATTTGCCGCACCAATTCCCAAAAGTGGTTTCTCTACTACTTTTGGCGACTTCGGGTGCAATTTCCATAGACATCTGTGCAGCAACCCACACAGATGACTCTGAAATCGCCCCCAAAGTCAGGACTGACATGCGGGAATGAAATCGTGCAAGTTCAGCTCAACCTGCACAATTTCATTCTCGCTGTCAGTGGTGTAAACCCAGGGCCTCACTTTCACCATTTATAACCACTTTAAAAAGGGGTTGTAAAGGTTTGTTTAAAAAAAAAAAAAAAAAAAAAAAAAAAA
>BLSH010447280.1:30592-44922 GCA_018402905.1 Glandirana rugosa | reverse complement strand
GAGTTTTTGACAGGTGTCCGTCCCCACTTCTGTCGGACCTCGCCGCAAGGCTTCACTGCCGGTTTCCCTTTGCAGGCTATGGCAGCACCCGAGAGCCCATGGAGGTTCCGACGTTGCTGGATTCCAGGACAGGCAAGTGTCCGAATATTAAAAGTCGGCAGCTGCAGTATGTGTAGCTGCTGGACTTTTAATTTTTCCGTGGGGGGGCTGGAGCTCCACTTTAAAACCAGGGATAGGCAACCTTTCAGAGGTTGAGATCTACCTGGACGACATGGAGGAAATCAACAATTCCCCCACAACAGTGTCCCCTGCAGCTCACAGCAGGATCCCCTGACTCCACCACCACCACCACCACCACCACCACCAGTGGCAGTGTCCTCTGAACTCCCTCCCCCAGTAGCAGTGTCCTCAGATCAATCTCCTAAAACAGCAGCGTACTCTGCTCTGACCCACCCCCCTAATAGCAGTGCCCCCCCCACAGTAGTATCCCGTGTGACCCCAAAGAATTGTCTTCTTCCCCCCTCCCCTGCAGTGTCATCTATACCTTTCACTTCAAAACCTAGTGTAGTTTACTCTGCCCCCTCCCCCAGCAGTGTCATTTGCCCCCCTCACATCATCTCCCCACCCCCCCCCCCCGACACAAACACACACCAGGTAGCACTCTCCTACCTTACACAGGTGTACAGCTGAGCGGAGAGCAGGAAGCAGCACAGTACTGGATGGAGGGCAGGAGCGTAAGCTGCCAGAGTTAACTTCACATTAACAAGCTGGTGATTGACTGCTAGGATTGCCCAGCGTCCTAGCAACCAATCACCTGCTGGTTAAGGCCGGCCATAGACGGTTCAAATCTTGGCCGGATCAGCAGGAACCAGCTGAGATTCAAACCATGAGTGGGCAGGCAGAATGTACCAAGTTAAGTTAAATTGGTCGATAAACTTGGGTGCAACCAGCCTGCCGGATTTTACTTGTGATTATTGCTAGCGGTTGCTATAGGATAGTATGCTTTCCCTGCAGGGAGAACACAATGCCTCAGCAGGAGCGATTGCCCTGTCATTGATGTCTGTGTTGATGGGGGAATTGTGCAAATTTCTTTCCTGCAATCACAGGTCTCGAGCTGCTAAGGCCTGTGCTTGTATTTCAAGCACAAAAAAAATACCATTGTAGGTTCAGTTCACTTCTGGCTTGTTCACATTGTTGCCAGTCAACCCTGATGCACGGGTGCTTGGACCCCCCGAAACGCATTGGCTACTTTTTTGGATTGTACCCATGACTTTTAATGGAATAAAGTTGTACCTGGACCTCTTAGGTGTGGCGCTTCAATTTTAATTCTTGTTACATTACATTACAAGCCAAGAAGACTGTGCAGATCCTCTGGGTGTAGACGTTGCCTGCCCAGGAACCAGATCATTTACACCAACTTCAATATCTTAAGACAGTGACCTTCAAACTGCGGCCCGAGGGCTAGATACAGCCCTTTGCTTGCCTTTATCCGGCGGTTGAAGCATTATTTCTACCATGGACACCAAAAATGGGGCAGAATTCCTGCCACTGACACCCACTATTCCTCCCCCTAATATCAAGGATGGGCATTGTTTATTCCCACTGGGCACAGTCCGGCCCCCTAAAGTCTGAAGGACAGTAAACTGACCCTTTGTTTGAAAAGTTTGGAGACCCCTGCCTTAAGAGAACAATACCAGATTGTAAGCTCTAATGAGCAGGGCCCTCTGATTCCTCCTGTATTGAATTGTATTGTAATTGTACTGTCTGCCCTAATGTTGTAAAGCACTGCGCAAACTGTCGGTGCTATATAAATCCTGTATAATAATAGTAAGATAACCCTTTGGGTCCCGCGATATCTTTCCACTTTCCTCAACTGTTCAGAAGACTTTTCAGCAGTGTTGAAAGCCTGTGTCCCCCATTGTGTGCAGAGGTTCCTTTCATGGACTCCTAAGTCACTACTGGGCTCAGCAATGACATACGGGTTGGAAGAAGGAACCACAGCTCAGGGTGGGGCACAGTCTTTTGACACTTCTGAAAGTGGGCAATCTTAAAGTGTTTTATGAAGGCTGCAGAGATGAAATGGCGACATGGTAGGATATATGGACTGCTAGAGAGGGGAGTATATTAGCTTTTCTACAGGGACTTGTCATAAATAATGTGCACTTTTAGCAACCTTGAATAGTCTTGAGTTGGCTCATCTGGAAAGACCCCAACTAAGCTCATTATGTGTGGCTTTAGATGTTAATGGCTAAACAACCTTGCCGTTTACACATTGGTCATTGGATGACTCTTGAGGTGATCATATGCTTCCATATCATAGAGGATCAGCTTCAATCACTTGTTAAGCAGGGACTTATGCATCAGGCTGATGGGGCTTTAGAAGCTATTAACTAAAATCACCACGCATTTACTTTTCTGAAACTGAACAATTAAAATGTGCCTCAGTGAGCGTAAAAGAGGCAGCGTTGCTCATAGTATCCAATCAGAATGTGTGTAAAAATCTGTCAAGACTTACACATAAGGCTTCTAAAGGAAACCACAGCACCTCTCTGTCCCCTAGTCTTCATAAACCAGTCAACCTCACCTATTCAAATAGCTAACAGATTCATCGGTCATGTGATCTCTTGTGTAAATAAAGGAAATGAAAAAAAAGACAAAAATATCATGCAAATGAAGCATTGTGACTTTTTAAAACTAGATTTCAATGTGCAGAGCTGTGTTAAGGATTTGACAAGAAGCAGAAAAACACCTAAAAATGAACAGGTCATGTTGGTTAGACGGACATTCCAGAGACATTCCAACAATGTTCTCATGGAGCTTTCAGCAGTTTAGCAGAGTTGTCTGCAGACTCAGAGAAAATAAAGTTACGTCACACTTCATGTCCAAAGCCACCAGAAGCCAATGTTTCCAAGGGTCCCTTCCTCAAGGTGAGTGACATTTGACTTGAGGAAGGGACTCTGCAAAGTGCTGAAACATTGGCTATGCCCAACTTTTGTGACATCTCACCAATAAATATATACAGTGTTTTCCCAAAAATAAGACATAGTCATAAAATAAGCCGTAGCAGGATTTCTCTGCATCTGTGCAGTATAAGCCATACCCCGAAAATAAGACATAGCGGTAGGGGTGGCTATTCACGGCGCAGATCAGTAACGACGGACAGCCCTTCTTCTCACCCCATCGTGATAGCTGCTACCGTACCTCAGAGGTGACTGGAGAGGTGCGGGCAGCCCCATCAACAAGGTCGGCTTCCCCTGTCAGGTCCCGGTCGTTCGGTGTTCGGTCGTTCTGTGCAGCATTGCCGTTCACTTTCGGTCGTTCTGTGCAGCATTGCCGTTCACTTTCGGTCGTTCTGTGCCGCATGCTGCAAGACCTCAGGGGGGAAGAAGTAAAACTCAGCACTTACAGTACACATCAGCTTTGCTGGCCTATCTCTGCTTTTCCTGAGTAAATAAGACATCCGCTGAAAATAAGCCATAGTGTGTTTTCTTGAGGAAAAATAAATATAAGACAGTGTCTTATTTTCGGGGAAACACGGTAGTAACCATTTGTCACTTAGTCGCCTTGGTAGAGGTACCCTGCAAGGTCCCACAACGTTGGCTATGTCCGACCTGTGCGACACATCACTAATAAATACACAGCGACATCCATCACTGTCACATTAAGGAAGGGACCCTGCAAGGCCATTAAACATTGACTACATCTGACCTATGTAACATCTCACCAATAAATAAATAGAAATTCATCACTATGTTGCCAAGGGGAAAAGACCCTGCAAGGCCCTGAAACTTTGGCTACATCTGACCTGTTTGACTTGTCACCAGTAAATACAGAGTGAAAGTCGTCACAATGTCGCCTTGAGGAAGAGACCCTGAAAAGTTGGCTATATCTGATCGACGCTACCCTTCGCCGTTAGATATATCCCTTTCTCAAGTCACCTTGAGAAAGGAACCCTGCAACACCACAAAACATTGGCTATATCCGATCTATGTAACATCTCACCTTTAAATAAATAGTAAAATTTGTCACAAAGTCACCTTATGGAAGGAACCCTGCAAGGTCCCAAAACATTTGCTATATCTGACCTCTGTGACTTGTCACCAATAAATACACAGTGAAAAGCGTCACTATGCCACCTTAAAGTAGTTGTAAACGTGACATGAAATATGAACAAAGCATATCCCTCTATAGTGTGTACCTGTCTCAATTAAAAGCACTTAAAGTGTAATTTCTGTCTCCTGCTTCGTTCCTCTTCTGACAAGGTTTTCCTGACACTAAGAAAAAAAATGGTGACAGGGGAGGAGCTCCAGGAGATTGACAGCCTCAGCTCTTTTCCTGTGTGGAGGGGGGGGGGTGTCTCTCTCCTCCAATCAGCTCTCAGAAATCTCCTCAATGAGCTCAGAGTGTGACTTCAGCTCTCCACCCCCTTTTTTTTTAAACTCACAGACAAGTTTTATAAATTCATTACATTGAAAGGATGTAGAGAAGAGAAGACTGCAGAGAGACAGGTACAACTTATGTAGGAGTAGTGAGGCCAGTCACTTCACTAGTTATATGTAAGGGTTTACAACCACTTTGTGGAAGGGACCCTGCATGGTCCCAAAACAATGGCTAAAAGCGGAAGTCACTCTAGCTAGATTATAAGATTTCAGGTACTCAACAATGCCCGGGATCTCACAGGAAAGGACGGTGACATCGAGTAAGCACTGTGGGCAAAAGCCAGAGTAAGGTAACTTTTCCCCCAAAGGCTTACATTACATTTTCTATAGTTTTTTTGCATGGGCCAAGGCAGTAAAAAAAAAAAAAAACCAAAAAAAAACCTGGAACTTAATTTTTTTGGTGCAAGGTCCTCTGTAAATCTAAACACAACAAAAATGTATTATATTACAGCTTACCAGTTCTTAGATGTGGTGGCTGCATAGGGTTCTCTATTTTCACCTGGTGAGTGATCCTGCCAGTAACACACTTCCTGTCTCATGGCGACAACACTCACTCACCCTACTGGGTCAGGATGATAGGAAAACTAGGACCCATAGAAACCCATTGTCCAGAACACAGAGGTTGAACTGTATGGACTACTGTCTTTATTCAGCCTTACCTACTATGTAACTATATGTAAGAGAGGGGCGGTATTCTGCAGTGTTCAGAGCTAACTAAGGACAATGTAACTGATAACATTCAGCATGCGCAGACAGGTCACAAGATTTTTAGAAAGATCAACTGTTTTTTGGGGTTCTATTACATATTAAACATATAACAAAACAGTTAACTGTATACTGAACAAGTAGGATCAAATAAGAGAAGCTCACAGTTGGCGTTTAGGTAAAATTTAAGTCATGCAACTCAGAAGCAGTTACATGAGCTGTTTGGTAAATGTCCTCCTCTCATTAACAATGCGTTTACATTCTTATTATATTATGCAGGCAACCACATACACTGTATACTTAATTAAACTCATCACTAACTTGGACATTATGGGTCATGATCTGCACTTCATGCGAGTCAATAGGACCCGCCTGAAATGCCAAATCACATTTCAATGCTAACCATTCTCTTTCTTGACATGAATAAAATAGGTTGCACTTTATATCCCTTGTATGACCTAAAGTCTAAAGCAGCCTATATTCTATGCATATTTCTTTGCTTCCACCAAGGGTGGATGCAAAGAAAATTACTTGATTCCCCCATCAACACTGACATCCCTTCCACAGCATTACTGAGTTCTGCCAGCGAGGAGCCTTCCCTGCTGGCAGAACACATGATCACTGCTGGCTGCTATGGCCACCGGCATTGATCGCATGAAAAAAAGCTGACAGGATGGTTGTACTGAAAGGAGAAGTATAGCCAAAGCTCGTTTACTCCTATGAATCATAGGAGTGCAGTTCATTTTTTCACTCCTGTGACCCATTTTCAGCAGAGAGCAGGCTGAAGTCCGCTGACATCACAGAAGTCGGTCCAGGGTCCGCGTCATCACAGCAATGGAAAATCGGGATCCACCAGGTGCCTGGACCGATACCCGGCTCAAGCTGCTGAGAGGCTGAGCCGGCTGCCCCCCGCCCCTCACCCCTCCACAGCCCAGCGCTCCAGTGAGCGTGGGAGGCAGAGCAGAGAGCTGTGACTGACAGTCTGCAGCTCTCTGCCCACGGAGCTGTCAGAACCAATCGATCTGCGGTGTTCAATTGCTCGGGTTCTCAGTGCAGAGGCGCGGGGGGACAGTCTGATGCTGCATCCACCTAGGCAAGTATAAAACTGTCCAAACCCATACTTCTCTTTTAAGTCAATCAATGGATGGACTTCAGTACAACCAGCCTGATTATTGACAGATTGAATGTCAGCTGGTCCCTTCTGAACCGGCCGAGACTTGATCCATCAATGGCTGGCTTAAGCAAAAGGTCACATGGTCTCTGGCTACCATTAGCATTGTTAGTGATATAAAAGAGAAGTATGGTATTTGTTTCTTGTTTTTTTTTTTAATTTAAAGGAGTTGTAAAGTCAGAAGGTTTTTTTTATCTTAATGCATTCTATGCATTAAGATAAAAAACCTTCTGTGTGTAGCAGCCTCTCCGGCACCCCCTAATCACTTACCCTGAGCCCCTTCTCCCTCCATCGATGTCCTCAGCCATCCAGTACACTGCTCCTGATTGGCTGAGACACTGCAGCGGCGTGATTGGCTCCTGTGGCTGTCAAAGTCAATCAGCCAATCAGGGGAGAGGGGACAGGGTCAGGTCAGGCTCCATGTCTGAATGGATACACTGAGCTCTGACTCGGCTTGGGTGACCCCATAGAGAGCTGCTGACTGAGGGGGCACTCGAAGGAGGGAGGGACCAGGAGAGCATAAGAGGGACCAGTGAAGGATCTGGGCTGCTCTGTGCAAATCCAACTGCAGTGCTACACAGGAGGAGGTAAGTATAACTTGTTTGATATATTGTAGTTACCTAGCTGAATGCAGCATCGATCCGATGCTGCTTCTGCCCGCCGCCTGCTCTAATACTGAGAACCAAACCATCAAACCACCAATCGCTCAGTTCTCAGACCTCCGTGTCAGTCACCGGCTCTCTGCTCTGCCCCCACACGCTCACTGGAGCGCTGCGCTGTGGAGGGGGTGGGAACGGCTGGTTCAGGCTTTCAGCAGCACACTGAGTGGCTGAGCGGGGTGTTGGTCCAGGCAGATCCCAACCGTATGGTCACGATCCTTCCTGAGCTTGGACTGGCTCTGTGACGTCAGACAACAGCCTTCAACCCGCTGTCTGCTGAAAAAGGGTCACAGGAGAACGGAATGAACTGTGATCCACAGAAGTAGTACAGGCAAACAAGCTTTGGCTGTACTTCTCCTTTAAGCTGGCCATCTATGGGTATACGGATTGCAACCAAGCTGATCGATCAACTTGGGTACAACTAGCATGTAGGAATTTACATGGGATTATTGCTAGCGGCTATAGCCGCTAGCTGTGTGTTCTCCCAGCCGGGATGGCTCCCTGCAAGGGGAGAGCACAATGGCTCCATGGGAGGGTTCCTCCAACACTAAGCCTAGGTTCACATATGTGCGATCTCAGACAACGCATGTGATATGCACCCGCATCACAGGTACCGATCAAATGTGATGCCAGTGCGAGTTCAGCCATACAGGGTTTGCACAATAATAGTGCAGGGACTTTTTTTTCCCCGCATTAGAATCAGATCGCATGAGTGTTCACACCTATGCGATCCGATTCCTGTGCGAGTTTACAGTTCGCACTGCGATCTGTGAACCGATCTGGGGGTGTCATTAACATTGTATTGACAGCCGCAGCGGTTCGCATAGGGCAGTGCCTGTGGGCGAGATGCGATGTAATCGCGCTAGTTCTCGCATCGCACATATGTGAACCTAGGCTAAATGTGTTAATGGAGGAATCAAGCAAATTGTTCAGATCTATGGCTGACCTTACTGTATTAGAGACTGCATAGTCTATTGTTTTTTACCAGACAGGCTGCATCTTCTAGATGCGATTTTAGACAAGGGTTACCAAATCGCAACCAGGAGTCTATATATAGAATAAGAAAATGTAAACATATATAACAAATGACACATAGATACAAGGGTTTTAAAAACATTGTTACTAAATGATTATTTACATTATGTTAATCATTCACATCTACAGTATAAACAATCAAAAAGATTATACTTCCTCTTTAAATGACATCCATGGATTCCACTAATAATCTGCAGTAAATAGAACCTCTATTACATAACAATGTCAGGGAATTGTCTTATCATATGCATAGCCAAGTCCTGATCAATAGGAAATCTCTATGTTCTTTTGTGGCCCTTTCTTTTAGATTTCCTTTTTGTACTGCATTTATACACCAACGTTATTTAAGAAAAAACATCTTGAAGCTGATTGAATTATAAATTGTTTACTTTGGGAGTCCTCTGTAAAGTAGAGAAGTTGAAGCTTCATACACACAATGAGAAAACCGGACGAAAAATTCCACTTTTTGACGCGATCGTACAATTATCTGATCGTTAGTACACAGCTGTCGTCCGAAATTTTCCAAAAGGGACAAACACAATTTTCTTCTCGTACTATACCAGATCGTACAATCTTCCCTTTTTTCATCCGAAAATACAATACAAATAAATGACATCACTTCCAATTTTATTTTCGGTCGTAGGAGAAGTTTCTTACTTTAGTAACCTATTCACATTTGATATGGAGATTAGCATGCAAAAATATAAAAAAAAAAAAAAAAAAAACGGGACGATCATTCGTCCAATAATCTCACCGTGTGAAATAGGCTTGAGGCAACTATTGGATGTGCACAATCCTTTTAAAATTCTATTCAATTGGTCTAATTAAGTTACAATGAACTGGTAATCAAAAGGACAAGGGGGCACTGTTTACATCTTGAGGAAAAAAGATTTCATTTCCAAATACGGAAAGGTTTCTTCACAGTAAGAGCTGTGAAAATGTGGAATAGATTCCCTCCAGAGGTGGTTCTGGCCAGCTCAGTAGATTGCTTTAAAAAGGGCCTGGATTCTTTCCATAATGTAAAGAATATAACTGGGTACTAACATTTATAGATAAAGTTGACCTAGGGAACATCTCATTGCCTCTCGGGGGATCAGGAAGGAATTTTTCCCCCCGCTATAGCAAATTGGATCCATGCTTTACTGGGGTTTTTTGTCTTCCCCTGGTTCAACTGTGGGTGAAGGATTGTATAGTTATATATATATATTTTTTTTCTGGTTGAACTAGATGGACTTTTTTCAACCTGACTAACTATATAACTAAGTCATGAAAGGGACACAGGGGCTGCCATCTTAATTTTTCTTCCATGGTTCGGTAACTAATCTGTCCCACATATACAGATCAGTAACAGCCCCAGGGCTTCCACCTCCTAAAACAGGTCAGCAATGGCATCTCCCGTATGACTTCAAAATGTGACACCTCACTATCCTGCCAGAGTGGAATTGTTTTCAGCTCCACATTGGAGAGAATTCACTACAACATCAAAAGAAGTCAAACTGTCCGGTCCGTAGAAATTCCAAGGACGGAACACAGGAAGTGGTGGTGCAGGCCACATGTTTCAAATCACATTGTATATCCCCTTCTTGATGCCTTACAGGAAGAGCTGTTCCTGATAATGGTTACATACATGTGTTCTTATTCCAAGAACTGAAACCTGAACTTAGTGGAGGAAAAACAGTTTATAAAGTGTAAAGAAACTGCATGGGAGCCAAGGTTAAGTAATAATAATATATGACAATATACATTATAACAACAGTTATGAGAGCGAGGGCACAAGAGATCAGCAGCGAGCCAGCACAGAAGAGAGAGAGTGCAAGCAAGCCAGCCAGCAAACACGCAGCAAGCAAGCACGAGAGAGGGAGCGAGCGCAAGCACGAGAGAGGGAGCGAGCGCAAGCACGAGAGAGGGAGCGAGCGCAAGCACGAGAGGGAGCGAGTGCAAGCACGAGAGCAAGCACAAGAGAGAGAGCGAGAGCAAGCACAAGAGAGAGAGCGAGAGCAAGCACAAGAGAGAGAGCGAGAGCAAGCACAAGAGAGAGAGCGAGAGCAAGCAAGAGAGAGAGCGAGAGCAAGCAAGAGAGAGAGCGAGAGCAAGCACAAGAGAGGGAGCGAGAGCAAGCACAAGAGAGAGAGCGAGAGCAAGCACAAGAGAGAGAGCGAGAGCAAGCACAAGAGAGAGAGCGAGAGCAAGCACAAGAGAGGGAGCGAGAGCAAGCACAAGAGAGAGAGCGAGAGCAAGCACAAGAGAGGGAGCGAGAGCAAGCACAAGAGAGGGAGCGAGAGCAAGCACAAGAGAGAGAGCAAGCACAAGAGAGAGAGCAAGCACAAGAGAGAAAGCGAGCAAGCACAACAGAGAAAGCGAGCAAGCACAACAGAGAAAGCGAGCAAGCACAAGAGGGACAGCTTGAGAGAAGTCTTGAATTATTTTCACTGATGAAGTGCAACTTTTGTGACTGGAGGAGGGGAAATTGCGACTTTCATCCGCATCTCCTCCCCATTACAGAATGCCTTGCCTTCTGTGAAATAAAATGCAAGGCTTTTTCTGAATAGAGAATTGTGCTGAGCGCACAACCGTTCCCTGAGATATCTCTACTGCAGCCACAACTACAAGTCTCAGCTGACAGGAGACTGCAGGCTGAATAAAATTAAGATTTAATTTAACTTAATTTAACAAACGTTAAACCAGAGATGGGGCATAACTTCATTAAGGGGTAAAACATTTTTTTTGTGCAAAATGTACACAAAGTAGTTTTTGGCCATATTTGAGCCTTAAAGACCCCTTCGTGTCCCTTAGGTCTCGTATACACTGCCGCTGGTAAACGGACATTTAGGGGCAGTTGGATGTTTTTTCCAGCTGCCCCTGAACTCTCCTCTATGTTATCTTATCAATACATATACACAGGGTCGTTTACAGTGGTTTCTAGGCAGTTGAGTTTAGAAGCTTTTTTTGGAACCCAAAAAAAATGCGTTCAGAAGCACTTGAAATGCCTGTAACAGCTTGTAATCGCTGCTAAACGCTATAACTCACGTTTAGCAGCGTTTCGTTTACAGACGTTTTCATTAAAAAAAAAAAAAAAAAAAAGCTCCTTGACGTGAACGCGGCTACACAGTTTCTAGGTGTCAAGTCAAATCGTTCAGGAGAGGTTGTCAAACATCCCGTGTACATTAAGCCTAATGCCTCGTACACACATTCAGATTATAGGATGATAAAAATTGTTTTTGGATTAATCGTACAATAGTCTGATCGTTAGTACAGAGCTTTCAACAGCCGATCACGACAGTATGTCCAACAATATCCGAAGGGACAAACACGAAAACTTTGCTCGGTTGATAGCCCAGTGAACGATAGTCGTTTAATCAGTACAGTATGCGTCCAATAAAAAAAATCCATAGACAAACACTACGCATGATTACGATCATGAACGTAGCTACGCAAACAGGATCATTTCAGATACATAGCTACACAAACAGGAAGGTTTTCAAGAATCGTACGGAAAAAAAATCGTCCTTTTAGACCAGGGTTTCTCAACCAGGGTTCCGTGGAACCCTAGGGTTCCTCCAGAGGTTGCTAGGGGTTCCTTGAGCAATGGTCAATTTCTACCTCTCAGATAAATTCCCAATGACATCATTGATCTTTTTAGCTATCTGTAAGGGGGTAATTCTTCCCAATGACCACAAGTGTAAGGAGCATTCTTCCCATTGACCATCACACTAATGTATCATGAGTTGTAGATTTTTAATTTTTAGCCGGGGTTCCCCAAGACTGGAGAATCATTTCAAGGGTTCCTCTGTGATGAAAAGGTTGAGAAAGGCTGTTTTAGACAGTGCTTTAATGCACTGTTGCATTCAATATAAGTATTATACAACTAAATGTGAACGATAAGTCGTATGATAATCTGAACGTGTGTACGAGGCATTAGTGTGCCCAGGCAAAGAGCAAGAGCAAGGAAAATAATTTGTTACTTTGCAAACTTGCTTGATTTACCTGCTATGTATATTAGGGTGTTAAACAGAACATTATTTTCTGCAGCAAACTGGAAGGACAGACATTTGTTCATTGAACCTGGCTGATATAGGAGTTAATCCTTCATGCCTGCTGTCCATAACCCAATATCAACAAATTAGCTCGAAAATAAAAAAAATGAGTGCTGAAAGGTATGGACTTTTCACAAATGTATTTATTTATTTCAGGTTCTTATATAGCGCCGTCGATTTACATATATATTGTACATTTACATCAGTCCCTACCCTCAAGGAGCTTACAATCTAAGGTCCCTAACTCACATTCATACATATACTAGGGCCAATTTACCTACCAGCATGTCTTTGGAGTGTGGGAGGAAATCGGAGTACCTGGAGGAAACCCACACAGGCACAGGGGGAACATGCAAACTCCAGGCAGGTAGTGTCGTGGTTGGGATTCAAACCAACAACCCTTTTGCTGCCAGGGGAAAATGCCATTTACTAGGAGCTACTAGAATGAATCGTTTCATAGGGTGCAGAATTGGCTTCACACCTTATATACAAAACAAGAGATTCTCACCAACCAATGCTCTGAAGGTGGAATGTGCCGATTGTGTAATCTGATCGCTGTGTACCAATACCTGAGGCATTGAGCTAATTTATCAGACACATTGAAGACAGCAACTGGAATGTGGCCTGAGTAATGAATTCCACCCAGGGTTTAGAATAGATACAGCCTCCGGCACTAATATGCTCTAAACAGAGTCTGCAAACATGACTGTGCCCCACCTTCCTGCACCCCCTAAATTCTAGAATATCAGCCATTACAGCAAAGTAGGAACTGAAAGGCTAACTTCACCTTTTAAATATAATAGACTATGAAGTCAAAGAGCCTTAGGAGGTTGAAAAAAAACCCCAAAAAACACTGTGCATCATTTTGCTTAGTTTAAGTGCCACACCTGTAGGCCAGGGGTTCTCAATCTCAGTCCTCAAGTACCCTCAACAGGCCACGTTTTGGGAACTTCCCTTAGATAAAATAGATCTTATCAATACCATGTCATTGACATTAATTTAAAGCAGCTGTGCAAAGTAAAGGAAAACCTGGCCCGTTGGGGGTACAGGAGCACTGAGGTTGAGAACCACTTCTGTATGCCAGGGGTCTCCAGAGTTTCTAAACAAAAGGGCCAGTTTACAGTCCTTCAGACTTTATGGGGGCCGGACTGTGGCGATTGGTAGTAGAAAATGTCCCGGCAACAACGGAAGTAAACAATGCCCCATTTTTGGTCTCAGCGAGAGGAATTTTGGCCCATCGTTGGTGTCATTGCTTGGAACGAATCATGCCCCATCGTTGGTATCACTGGAAAGAATTGTGCCCCATCGTTGGTATCACTGGAAAGAATTGTGTACCATTGTTGGCATCACTGGAAAGAATTGTGCCCCATTGTTGGTATCACTGGAAAGAATTGTGCCCCATCGTTGGTATCACTGGAAAGAATTGTGCCCCATCGTTGGTATCACTGGAAAGAATTGTGCCCCATCGTTGGTATCACTGGAAAGAATTGTGTACCATTGTTGGCATCACTGGAAAGAAGTGTGTACCATTGTTGGCATCACTGGAAAGAATTGTGCCCCATCGTTGGCATCACTGGAAAGAATTGTGCCCCATCGTTGGTATCACTGGAAAGAATTGTGCCCCATCGTTGGTATCACTGGAAAGAAGTGTGTACCATTGTTGGCATCACTGGAAAGAAGTGTGCCCCATTGTTGGCATCACTGGAAAGAATTGTGCCCCATTGTTGGTACCACTGGAAATAATTGTGCCCCATTATTGGTGTCAGAGGATGGAATATTGAAACGAATAAAAGCAAGCAAAGGGCCACAGTTTGGAGACCACTGCTGTAGGCCATGAAATGCCCTCCCAAATAATAAAGTGTAGAGCCCATAAGTGGAGTCAAAAATAAACATTCAGAGCACCAATAAATAGCAATCACATATCTACAATGAAAGCCACTTGGCTGAAGGTAAGTAGTCCATAAAAAGGGATTCCTTTAGAACAAACAATAGTCCATAGCATAAATCACCATTCCAGTGAGAAACCACGAGACTTACAAATAAAAACTGAGGTGAATACCCGAGATGTGAAATAATAAACCCTCCCGTAAAGTACCGGATGTCGTCACCAGAGGTTTGACACCGGGAAACGAACGAAAATAAGCAAAGTTATAAGGTAGGAGACTGTGGTTATTACCCCGTGTTAATAAAGGTCACCATGGTTGTTACCCCGTGTTAAGAAAGGTCACTACGGTTGTTACCCCGTGTGAAGAAAGGTCACTACGGTTGTTACCATGTGTGAAGAAAG
>BLSH010447280.1:9026-30582 GCA_018402905.1 Glandirana rugosa | reverse complement strand
GGTGCCTGTGTGACCGGTGGTGGTGGATAAGTGATGCAAGTTCCTGTTTTCCTTTTTTCTATTGAACACACACTGGATGTATGACTATTGCTTTTTTCCTTGAAAAAATACCCACGAATAATTGGACTGTTAAATTATTGTGTTCGTAAATGAACGCTCTATGGACCTTTTTTTTCTTCTTCTTATTATTATTAGATGTATAAAGAAAGAAACACATTGTTTTTCATATATGTTTTGCACGGATATTGAATTCATGTCAATTTATGGGTTAATTTTTTATGATTTATGTTAGTGATGGATAAACTAGCGCAACAATCTTACTGAAATATCTAATTTTAGGTGAAATATCGCACTTTACATTGTTGCTGCTTTGCCCTATAACACCACTCCTAGCGCGGTATATTCTCCTTATTTTCTGAAATTGTGTACCATTGTTGGTATCACTGGAAAGAATTGTGTACCATTGTTGGCATCACTGGAAAGAATTGTGTACCATTGTTGGCATCACTGGAAAGAAGTGTGTACCATTGTTGGCATCACTGGAAAGAAGTGTGCCCCATTGTTGGCATCACTGGAAAGAAGTGTGCCCCATTGTTGGCATAACTGGAAAGAAGTGTGCCCCATTGTTGGCATAACTGGAAAGAATTGTGTCCCATTGTTGGTATCACTGGAAAGAACTGTGCCCCATTGTTGGTACCACTGGAAATAATTGTGCCCCATTGTTAGTGTCAGAGGATGGAATATTGAAACGAATAAAAGCAAGCAAAGGGCCACAGTTTAGAGACCACTGCTGTAGGCCATGAAATGCACTCCCAAATAATAAAGTGTAGAGCCCATAAGTGGAGTCAAAAATAAACATTCAGAGCACCAATAAATAGCAATCACATATCTACAATGAAAGCCACTTGGCTGAAGGTAAGTAGTCCATAAAAAGGGATTCCTTTAGAACAAACAATAGTCCATAGCATAAATCACCATTCCAGTGAGAAAGGTGGGAAGACATCCAATCAAGTGAACCTCCACCAACAGAAAGATTGCAAACCCACCGGATTCAATGGCTGCCATTAGAGCAGCATGGAAGCCTCAAACACATTGGGAGATTCCTCTGGGAACATCACATAGGATCACTACCATCAAAAATACAGAACCCGATACAGCTGGAAACAAATAAGCTCACCCAGAGCCCAGAAGGAGTTTCTCTAGTGTAGTAAGTTTTATTTCAAAGGTTTAAAAACGCACAGCAAGTACATATATGTTAAAAACTCACATAAGGCAGCTGCTGGTGACCCGGAATCGCTCAGCAGCAAGATGTCAATGCCAAGTATCCCACCTCTGACACATTTCGTCCAAAGGGACGCTGTTAAAGGGGTCCTTTGGCCATGACGTCTAGACATGTCCTTATACCTGATGGTGTCCCCATTTGCAGGTGCATTGTATTAACCAAAAATGTCGCAACCGGAAGTGGAATCACGGCCATTTTGTCAGAGATGCACTTCCAAAGCCTGCCCAGCTCCCACTGTATAGATTGACCCCATCCCGCCTAAACAATAAGACACCATTCGTTGAGAATTCGCCCCCTGCTTAAACAGGAGCAAGTACTCTCCTTCATCCCAAACCCATGCATGCACAGGGTGCTCTCCCTCTTCTACAACAATGATCCCCTGCACACAAGTGAGATAACCAGATGGGACAAGAACTCTGTTGCAAAGATGGATAATTCTTTTGAAGTCTTGCTGCCCTTTCGGACCGGGGTTGTCCTCAGAACACTGTAAAGATAGATGAAAGAAAAAGGGCAACTGACCTAGTGCATTTTCCCACAAATTGTATTTAAGATGGAATAAAATAAATTGTTACAACTCACAAACAGTGATGGGCTCAGGCCTGTTTAGATCGTAGTCCCAACCCACCTGAGCAATCCCGCCAGGAAGCCGTCACTGCACACCGCCAATCATGGGCAGTGAGGCATTTCCTGGCCCACAGCTGCACATACACATGCCCTGACTAGGCTGCCTATGGTGATGCTGTGTCGGCTTCCTGGTGGGATTCCTCAGGTGGACTGGGACTACTATCCGAACATGCCGGATAGTATGATAGTATAAGTGCTCATCAGGCAACTCAACTTGGTTGCACTCTCCCAAACTCTGATCACATGGGGGGGACCTCACCAGGGTCCCTGCTGGCTAACGTGTTTCAAAGGCATGTCCTTCATCAGAGCCCTTCATCTCTCCCTCTTCCTGTTGCAGAAATACTCAGCATAACAGCCTGCATCCATCATCATATGCTCAATTATTATTTATTTATTTATTTCAGGTACTTATATAGTGCTGTCAATTTACGCAGCACTTTACATATACATTGTACATTCACATCAGTCCCTGCCCTCAAGGAGCTTACAATCCAAGGTCCCAAACTCACCATACATATACTAGGGCCAATTTAGACAGGATCTAATTTACCTACCAGCATGTCTTTGGAGTGTGGGAGGAAACCCACACAGGCACAGGGAGAACATGCAAACTCCAGGCAGGTAGTGTCGTGGTTGGGATTAGAACTAGCAACCCTTTTGCTGCCAGGCGAAAAAGTGCTATCCACTACACCACTGTGCAGCTCATGCATACATATAAACTGTTCATCAAGTATCGCCATACATCTGCATAAAGGTAAATACAGCCATTGATTTCTATGTACCTATGGCTCCTGGGTGGGTAAATGCACTTGAATTTTATGTTGTACAACCCCAAGTGCCCCAGTGTATGGGGCCATAATGTAGCTGCCAGGGGAGGAGTTAAAAGGAATACTATATGTGACCATTCAGATCAAAGATAGCGGCGCCTACATCACTGCAACCCACTACTGAACCAACCAATCAGCAGCAGGCAATTTTTCTTGAACGAAGCCGCATTAAAATACACAAACCTCCAGCTGTATCCGATCCCTAATGTGCCGGCCCTCCCACTCTAGCACTAAAGATTGAAGACATTGCAATATATTAAACACTGCCACTCAATAGTGAGTAACTAGGTTAATAAGTATCTATCAAAGTACAAAAACACAACAAATAAAAGTTAAAAAACTTTGATGAGTTGTTGCAATCTGCAGAAGCATAGTACTTTTAGCAGAAGCCAAGACAAATACATGACTTTGTTGTAGCAAAAACACTCCTGCAGAATTATTAATGACAAAGGAATGTGAAGTATTCCACAGAAGAGTGCAGGTAGGGTTAAACCTGACAGATGAATGCATAGCAAACGCCTAGTTTATAAGCTACAAAGTGCCAAAGTAAGAGTTAACTACTTCATTGCAGAACAGGTAGAAGGTAGGCTGGTAAGAAACTACAAGACCCAGCATGTCACTCCAGCACCAGACGCTAGATAATCCGATTCAAGTTGTTTTACTTTGAAATGTTGTAATATTGCCTGTGTGGGGAATGCCAATTAACCTGATGTAGCCTAACCATTTATAAAGCAGGAACAGTATGGAGTCACCTAGTACTAAGTGTCCCCCGCCTCTCTGCTGCCCTTTATTTACAGTAATTGAGTAGAATGGGGATCAATGTGTAAGACCAACTAGGTGAAGGTAACATTTTTGGCCAACCAATAAAATGACTACTACTAGAGGTTAATCCTCTGCATTGCGTAAAAAGACTGTTTGATCCTGTCTTGTCTGATCCTCTCCTTCTTCCACTGTCCCCCTGGACAATTTCGGACAAGACAGATCCTTTGGTGTCAGGCTGCACATGCTCAGTTTGGTGTGTATTGTCAGAGAGGTTCTTTTTTTCTTGGGAGGGTGCATGTGATCAGTACAGAGTCAAGTCAATCAGCACTGTCCAGACAGAGGGTCAGGAGCCCTGCAGCTCAGTGCAGTATGAAAACTCCTCCTATGAGCTTCACCAGGAACTGATAGAAATCACAAGACTTATCTACTGCTGATGAGAAAAGGTATTTAGCAGTTTATATTACTAAAATAATTGTATTTCCATGTTCTGTGTACTGTGAAAGGCCACATATAGTGAATGCAGGGTCCTGGGTTTAGTAACACTTTAACCACTTCCCACCTATAGACAAATGACAGCCAGGCGGTGGTTCAGTTATCCTAACCGGACGTCATATGACGTCCAGCCGGATAACCCACGGGGGTGCGCATTGCGGCGATTGGCGGTGTGGGGTGTCAGTCTGACACACTGCATTACCGATCTCGGTAAAGAGATTCTATCGGAAGCTCTTCACCATGGGATCAGCCGTGACCAATCACGGCTGGTCACAGTTTAAAACAGGAAGAGCCGTGTATCGGCTTTTCCTCTACTTGCGTCTGCAGACACAAGTAGAGGAGAGCCGATCGGCGGCTCTCCTGACAGGGGGGTCTGCACTGATTGTTTATCAGTGCAGCCCCCCTAGGATCGCCACCCAGGACCACCAGGGTGAGCCCACCCAGGACCACCAGGGAGAGCCCACCCAGGACCACCAGGGAGAGCCCACCCAGGACCACCAGGGAGAGCCCACCCAGGACCACCAGGGAGAGCCCACCCAGGGACCACCAGGGAGAGCCCACCCAGGGACCACCTGGTAAGGAACACAGTGCCCAACAGGGTCCCCCTGAACAATGTTATAGACGTTACGGATGATGAGCTCATGTTTACTGTGTTTTATGTAAGTTGTTACACCATTTTTTAATAGATTTCATAAGGATTTTATGCTATGGCGAGATTTTATTTCCTTACATGGATGGATGAGCCTGTGTGATGTTTCACCTATGGTGATCTGAAGATTGGACTCCCGGTGTTTATTACCCATATTGGATCTGGTATTCCAAACCCCTGAGGTGGAATTCCATTTCAGCCTAGTGGATGTGTCCCCTTTTTAAGAGTTGGTTCTATGCGGGTTACTGCCGATTTCCGGTAAGTGTTCATTGCACTTGGTGGCGGATCACACTGATACACCTGTTTGGAGCCATCGGTATATCTGTGAAGATTCATCAGTTCTATTCACCATATCGCTCACTATCTGGGATTCTCCATTCACCTGTTCTCTTATTTTTTTCATCTATGTGAACTGTCCATATTGGATATTTCTCTTGGTACCTAGTGGGTTTGGTCTACCCTGATGTGTTTAGCCAAATTTTTGCCTATTGGCATTTTAGGCTTGAACTGAGTACACCACCCCTGATTAACACTAAGTTTGCTGAACTTTTCATTTTGTGCTTGTTAGTCCACTCATGGTGATTTTCCCCTTGAGAACTAGCTTATCACTTATTACGTTTTGACGCTTAACTTATAGATAGCGCTGCACTGTTGTTGTTCTAACTGATTGCACTGTTTGTCATAGTGCTGTGCTGGCTGCTGTCTTGGGTTTATACCAAGTGAGTGCGGTAATTTTATTTCTGTTCATCTACTAAAACTGGAAAGTACAATATCTGGTGCAGCTGTGCATGGTAGCCAATCAGCTTGTTCAATTAAAGCGGCGCTCCAGGCTCCTTCAGAAAACAAATAAAAGTCAGCAGCTACAAATACTGTAGCTACTGACTTTTAAGATTAGAACACTTACCTCTCCACACATCCAGTGATGTATTCACCCAAGCTGATGTTTTAAAGTGGTTGTCAACCCTTGACAACCACTTTAACCTACAGGTAAGCCTATAATAAGGCTTACCTGTAGGATCCCTGCATATCTATACAGTGTACTGTGATGTGCCCACGTCATCGGGCACATGCACAGTGAAGAAACTGCCTCTGTGCCGTTCCTTCACTGAGATCGTGCCGAGATTGACGGCTCCCACACGCATGCACAGGAGTGACATCATGTGACTTCGACCAGTCACAGAGCTGGAGGTCGCGGCCCCGGAAGGGAAAGGGGCAGAAGATGGACGCTTCCTACTGCGGCGACATCGTGGGCTTCCAATGCAGGTAAGTGCCACATAATGGGCTAATATGCAATGCATGCTAGCCCATTATGCTTTTACATTGCAGGGTAATAGAGAGGAAGTAAAGCCCATCAGGGTTTACTTCCTCTTTAATTGGCTCTCGGGTGCTGCCGCCACCAACTCAGGTAAGGGAAACCAGCGGGGAAGCCTTGGTTCCCTACTGTGCATGCGCAAAACGCGCTGCGCTTTGTGAATGGCCCGGCGGTGGGCCGAACTTCCGTAGAGTTTGCCACAGCGAAATGTCAAAATAGGGTACCCGATCCCCACCCTGGAAAGGTGCCAAATGTGGCAGTGGAAGAGAGGAGAAGGCAAATAAGCGGAGCTTCCCCTTTTGGGTGGAGATCCACTCTAAGCTTTGACAGGAAAATGTGGAAGCCGATTGGTTTCTATGCAGAACTGCACCAGATTCTCATTCTTCACTTTTAGTAAATCAACCCCACAGTGTCACTTTTGTCTGCTGCTTTGTTACTCTGCTATCAGCATGAATCACTTCTGTCAAGTTTTCCTGACACCAAGAGAAAAAAGGTGACAGCTGATTGACAGCCTCAGCTCTTTTTCCTGTGTGAGATCTCTGCTCACTGAGCTCTGCAAGTGTAACTTCAGCTCTCCATCCCCTTTTTTCTGACAGCTCAGGCAAGCTTTAAAATCCTGAACTTTTAACGGATATAGAGAATACTGCAGAAAGATAGGTACAATATGTAGGAGGATTTCTTTCATCTCTGTGTATCACCTGAAGCCAGTCACTTCAATGAGTATATGTAATTGTTTACAACCACTAAGTCCAAGGAAAAAGAGGCAATGCTTCCCTAAGGCCCCATTCACCCCTTAGCATTTTGTAGCTCAAAGCTCCAAAATGATTAACATCCAAAACCCTATGTATTTCAATGGTAACCGTTGACATACACAACGAGCACTCAGATGTCGAACCATAGGCAATTTTTTTTTCATTTTGGATAGAGTAAGGGAGGGTTATATAACCCCTGTCAGATTTATTTTTGGCATCTATGGTCCATTGCGGAGAGTTCCCTTCACTTCCTGCCCCATAGCCAAACAGGAAGTGAGAGGAAATCCCTGCAAATCAAGGGAATTCCTTGAGGACCCCCCAGGCCACCGGAACCAGTGTCCCCATTGGAAGATTTTCCCCTCTGTTACTTTTCCTTTACGGGGGCACAGACAGCAATAAAAACTGACAGGGGTTTTAATCCCTCTCCACTCCACCCAAAACTAAAAGAAAAGCTTTACTTTTAGTTATACTTTAAAATCCAAGGGATACATTATGTTCTTTTGAGGCAGGTTTGGGAGTTTTTGGCCACATAGGCCTCAATGTGAACGCCTGAAACCGCTCAGGTCAAGTGTTTTCTAGTGTTTTTTTCCGATGTATTTCAGACATTTTGAGCGTGTAATTACTGGTCACCTCCCCCTAGTGCTTTCCATTGGCTAAAATGAAAAAGCCTGAATATACAAATGCTCAAAAAAAAATATATATATAAAATAATAATGCCCAAAAACACCTGAAAATTGCTCTGGTCAGGTGTGAATGCAGCCTTAAAGGGATAGTTCACTTTTACCACAAAACTGCCTATGCAGATAAGGGACATCTGTAGATAAAAACAAACTGTGCAGCTCTGACGAACGTTGAATAATGCCCTTGCTATAGGTGTAGGCCATTTACATACATTATGAAGCCTGACTGGAATACTCCCAGGACGGTGCCAAGTGAGGCCTAGTCATCATCACTGCTCACCTCCACCATCACAGGAGGGTAGGGGGGGGGGGAGAGAAAGAGTATGTGAGGGGGTCAGAGCTGCACGGTTTGTTTTAATTTACAAACATCCCTTACCTGCATAGGCAGGTTTTTTGTAAAGGTGAACTATCCTTTTAAGCTTTTGTCCAAAATCTTTTGATCACTGGTGACCAATCACACATCACACACAGTAATGAACAATGATGTCATGGATGGATTGCATTCATGACTCCTGTTTATTGGTGATGTGATCGCACAGTGATCACGTGGTATCTGGGGCGCTTACAGTGGCTTGATACCGAGCACCGCAATCTGCTATATCCTGTGGACACAGGAGTTGCAGATTACGCCACTGCGCACTCCAGGGGGCGTGCCAGTGCGCATGAGAGCAGCAACCTACTGGTATGTCGTGGTGCCTGGGGAAGCCGCGGGCCAGCAGTAAAATACCGGTCGGCAAGTGGTTGAGAACATTTGGTTGTCTAAGTCGCAGTGGGGACATTCGTTTTGACCGGTGGACACAGTGGTTGCAGATCACACTGCCATGCGCCCCAGGAGGCACACTAGTGTGCATGAGCACAGCAACATACTGGTACGTTGCGATGCCTGGGGAAGGCGCGGGTCAGCAGTACAATTACTGTTGGCCGGTCAGCAAGTGGTTGAAAACATTTGGTTGTCTAATTCGCAGTGGGGACATTCGTTTTGACTGGTGGATACAGTGGTTGCAGATCACACCGCCATGAGCCCCAGGAGGCACGCCAGTGCGCATGAGCACAGCAACATACTGGTGCGTCGCGGTGCCTGGGGAAGCCACTGACCAGCAGTAGAATTACTGCTGGCTGGTCAGCAAGTGGTTCAGGACTTTTGCTTAATTTAGGCCTGGTTCACACCTATGCATTTTTTAGTGTGTTTTCAGTCTTGTAGAAACACACTACAGTCCATTTAACATGGTTTCTTATGGGTCGCGTTCACATGTGCATTTTATGGAAAGGGCCAGAGACTTTTTTCTGGTTTTTGGTTCCATAGACTTCAATGGATCAAAAACGTGTATTGAAAAACACAAAATGCACCTGGGATATGCAAACTGAAACATGCATAGGTGTGAATCAGGCCTTAGGGCTCATGTACACTACAGCTCCTAAATTTGAGTTGAGTTTCGGAGCTTTTGGTGTTTTTTTGCCAAAGCTCCCAAATTCAACTCCATAAAAGCCTATGTGTCCATGTACATGGACTTTTATTCCCCGGTCCCGGGGTTGAAACCTGAAATCTCCCAAAGGGAGAGGAAACTTCCTCTTTGACAGATGTATCTGGAACAGATGTCTCCATTCACCCTTACCTAATAAGGTGATAACTTTAAAATGGACAATGGTCCTCAGTACAAACATGTACTGGGGTGAATCTCCCCAATAGGGACACAGCAATAGTAAAAACGTGACAGAGGGTCTAACCCTTGCCCACTCTATCCAAAACTTTAAAAAAAATGTTTTGCCTAGAGACACACTAAACAAATCTGACAGATCAAGGAAGTCATGACATAAACCAACCCACTCAAATTCCTCTGAGGCTAAGCCAAATAAGTTAAAACCGTGGAAAAATTAACCGTTCAAAACACAGAAAGAGAATTGAACTGTGCAGAATAAAGAAATTTTCCAAATACTGCCGAACAACCAGCTCAGGCTACAACAATCAGCTTAAAGTGTATATAAAAGGTTCCCATCTTTGCATTTTTTGGTGCACATTTTTTGTGCATTTTACTTGTGCATTTCATGCACTTCCATTGAAGTCTATGGGGCCAAAGAAAGGTGTTGATGCAGCAAAATAAGTACCTGTATTTTTCCCACCATATGGCAGGGCAGCTATATGAACAGGCCCTAAAGCAAACCTCTTGTTGTGTACTGAGCAATGTATTATATTGCACACATGTGATCAGGGCCTTAGGGAAAAAAAAAACTTTCTTCAATGTAACCCCTTCTGCCACTCTCCTACTTCTCTGTGCAAGAATAGCTGAAAGATCTTGCCCTCGCACTTTTGCCAACAGGGTGGCAATGCTGTCGTTGAATGCAGTCCATGGAGCGGCAGCATTGTCACCATTCTGTGCATGCTATGGACTCAAAACTACCAACTGGCTAGTTATTTGATTGACAGGAGATCTTGCCATGCACGGCCATCAGCACACACGCAAGTCAATAGCATATGGAACATTTATTTAAAAAGTTAATGTGGAAATACACTGCATCTGAGCACCAAAAACACCTTTTAACTAATTTTAAATATTCAAAGCAAACCCTCCATGCTTTATTTTACACAGAAATCAGCTTTTCTGGCTGTGGCCACCTTGAGGGCAGATGATTCATGTAGCATTTACTTCCTGGAATCCATCTGCCCTTAGCTCAGGCATGCAGTTGGGAGAGTATGACATCATTTGTCTAGGTCTGGAAACCAGGATGTAACTAAAGAATTGTAATAACGTTTAATTACTAGCCAGCTGCTAACAGTACATATATTGCTAGTGAGTGGCATAGCCAGGCAGGGCGATGTACCGGTACGCCACCCGGCACATGCACATTTGCACGCCCTCTGGGGAGCACAGCAGGGCGATCCAATGACCACTGTACCTGGTGGACACAGCAGATCACAGCGCAGTTCCCCTCACTTCTTGTCCTGCTGATGATGTTTTACCAGACGTGCAGTAAGGAGAAATCACTAAAAGCAACACAGGTCAACATAAAACACTTTTTAGGAGCATAGGAGAAGGCTTGAATCCATCAGATTTTTATTTAGGTGTGTCCCTGTTGCAAATTCTCTCACTGACTCTCTGGTAAATCTGTTGTCATGCCACATTTTTACCCCCCCCCCCCCCAAACTGCAGAGGCAGCGGCCGGGGGTGCACACCTGTCGCAGCAGGAATTATACCCTGCAGCACCCACATAGCAGTAATACCCCAATAGGGGTTCTGATCCTTCTCCATGTTATCCAAAACGATAAAAAAAAAAAAAAAAAAGTCTTAGCTGGCCATACATTTTAAGGAGATAATCACATACTTCCTGCCAGAGTGACCATAGGACACGAGGAGAGAAGTGGGTTGGATGGAAATGAGGGCATCTCCCCAACAATGACACAGCAATAGAAACTTCAAGCCTGGGTTCACACATATGCGATGTAAGACATTGCATGGGATTAGCACCGCATTGCTGTGCCGATCACATGCGATATCTGTGCAATTGCGAATTCAACTCAGCTGAACTCGCATTGGATTTGCACGAAGATAGTGCAGGAACCTTTTTTTTCCCCACACTGGAATCAGATCGCATGGGTGTTCAGACCCATGCAGTCTAATTCCTGTCCAAATTAATAGTTCGCACTGCGATCTGCGAATCGATCTGGGGGTGTCATTAACTTTGTACTGACACTCGCAGCGATTCGCAGAGGGCAGTGTGAACTGCCTGCGGGGGAGATGTGATGCGAGAACCGGCACTGGAATTGTGCTGGTTCCTGCGTCATATGTATGAACCCAGGCTAAAGCTGAACTCCAGATATGGATTTTATAGCATAATAAATTGGTTCAGCTTGGATCAACATAAGTATGTATATTCCATACTTTTGGAATTGCTATAAATGCAGAGAATGCAAAGTGTTCTCTGATTGGACAAGGTGGAGATTGTGACTTCACTGCCTCGCTTCAGAGAACGTCTTGCCAAGGCAGTGATGATCACCACACAACATAAGTATGGTTGCGCCATACCTGTGAGACTGCTGTGGAGGCGGAGAATGACTGTAGTAGTCGGGCCTACAACAGTGATGGACGCTGTCCTCTGGATTCTGTGTAGAGCGCTTGTCCTGCTGCACAAAAGCAATCACTGTAGTAATGCCGACTGCTACAGTAACCCTACACTTCCACTGGTATGGCACATACAAACTTATATTGTACAGTGATCACCGCCATCTTCTGGGTCCCTCAGCACAGGCGCCAAACTGGATTAATGTAACTATGCAATAAAATGCAGACCTTCAGGTTTAAGGGCCCATTCGCATTTGAGTGCTCCATTGCAGAGGGTTAATACACACGCATTAGGGTATGCCTTAATGTGCATAGCAGTACATAAATAAGCTGCCGATGCACCACAAGGAACAGATGAAAAAAAGAATATATACTGAAATGTTTCTATGTATACGAGTTGTGCATTGGACACTATTGTACAATGCATTAGGGTGCAATTCACAATGAATGGCACTGCAAAGTATTGCACATAAGGCAGGTGCAATTGCCATGTGTTGTGGCCGCACGCATTAAAAACATTCATTTAGCACGCATTACCAGTACACGATTCTTTCTGGGCCCTAAAGCATTTCTAACCTTTACCTACTCTATGAAAAAAATGTGTTTTTATTGCAGTGTCCCCAAGAAAAAAGGACACGGTGACTACGACAAGAAGAGATGGGAATCTACCTCAACGGGGACAACAAAAAAATAAGGAAAAAAACAAACACTGGTTTCACTATCGATGACAAACATATTTTATATTAAGTTTCGCTGAAGTGTTGGGTCAGGTTTTTCTTTCTTGCTGTGTCCCCACTGGGGAGATTCACCCTGTTTGTTTTGGCGACCATTGTCTCCAGGACAGAAAGTGACAGAAAAGCCTATATTTTACGCTCATCACCAGAGCAGGAAGTGAAGAGTAATCATTCAACTCTCTAAGAGGGAAATTCCGCTCACTTAGGAAGAGATTTCCTGTCACTTCCTGAGGTGTTTCCATTACAGGAAGTGAAGGGAAAAAAAAAAAAAAAAAAACAACACTAAAGAGAGGTTCTTATGCTCTAATGACACTCCTGCTGTGATAAAACTACAAATCCCATCATGCTTTGCCTCTGGGAGTCATACCTGTGGCAGCGAGTGCCTTGCAGTGCCTCATGGGATTTGTAGTTTCTCTACAGGTTGAATGTCCAGGTTGCCTACCCCTTCCCTACTGTATCCAAAACTTAAAAAATAAACATTTTGGCTATAGAATCACCTTAAAGCCTGTTAAACGTAAGGACAAACACCTAGACACTGTTTAATAATCCATTTCAATGGGCAAGCCGTGCCACCTATTCATACCATGCCAGCTTCATGCCATGGCCTATCCCAGGGGTAGGCAACCTGCGGCTCTCCAGCTGTTCTAGAGCTACATTTCCCATGAGGCATTGCAAGGCTGCTAGATACAATTACTCCCAGAAGCATGATGGGAAATGTAGTTCTACAACAGCTGGAGAGCCGCAGGTTGCCTATCCAGTCTAGTGTGGGCAGCCAAGAGGATTGTACCAATGTTAGCCTATCCATCAATTTTATAACCTAGCCAAATCCTCTCTTCATACAGGGCCTGTAGTAATACATAATATTGCTATAGCACCAACATATGATGGAGAGCCTTACAGAGGATATAGATGCAATCAGATCTCCGTGTGCAGCGTTAGCCCACTAGGGTTTTGCACGAAGCCACAGAGTAACAGCAAATTACTAACACTGGGCAGCTAAGTGGATTAAATAAGTTTAAAAGGTATTCGCAGATAAAGAGTATAGTACAAAAGACGTTTAAATAAGTCTTAAGCTAATAGAACATGGAGGGCCATAGCAAAAAATGAACAATAACGGCAGCCATCAAAAACAGACAAAAGTGGCGTTTCATTTGGCCTGATTTGTTATCTGTGTTTTAGGGGAAATGGTCTCTGCTGTAAATAGCAACCAGATTGCTTCAGTTTCATACTGCACTGGGAGAAGAATATTTGATAAATGAGGCCTAGCTTATGTGAGCTAACAGGAGGTCATGAGGTAAATGGGAGCACAGGCTTGATCTCTCCATTTCAAGGCTAATTAAGGCCTCATTCACACGGGGCGTATCAATGCATAACCTGTGTGAGGGCCATGTTTACATGCACAAAGATGCAGTCACTACTCCCAATATGACATCCAGGTGGGTGTGGACGCACGGCCCCGAACACAGACAGTATGGTTTGGGGATGTGCACGCATGTCATATTAGGAGCAGCGACGGTGTTCCTGCAGCCGCTGCATCCCAAATGTGATCAATGGGACTACTGCAGGATGTACGTAAAACCCGTGAAATTCCAGTGCAGGGAAACACAGCCCTCACACAGGGTACGCATTGATGCGCCCCACGTGAATGAGGCCTTAACCCCAGTTTATGAGGTCTCTCACACTTCAGCCGTTGCACAACAAAGGGAATCCAATTATGGTCTATAGGGCCCATTCACACCCATGCAATGTCCTTTTATGCAACTCAAAAAAAAAGTTCAGGAGCTTCTTTTGGCGTGACTCACGATGCACTTTTTCAGAGCTTCTTCACACAGGCACAGAGCCCCGTACAGTCATTTGTTCATCTTTTTGTACTAGTGCATAACTAAACTATATTGTCAAAAGTATTGGGACACCTTGCCTTTACATGCACATGCATCCCAGTCGTAGTCCGTATGTCCCAATACTTTTGACAATATAGTGTAAGAGCAGGCAGCCTATATAAGTGAATAGATACGTATCAGCTTTACGGACTTACCCGCACAAAGTGACAGAGTTGACAGGTACGCACGGCCAATGCATATCCATTCACTTATATAGGATCCCCTCACATAGCTGTATGATAGTACAAAAAAGATAAAAGACTTTACGGGGCTCTTTGTGTGAATAAACCCTAAAAAAAAAAAAAAAACATTGAAAAAGCTTTAAAAATGCATCGAGCATTAAAAAAAAAAAAAAAAAAAAAAACACACACAAAAAATGCTGAGGCACAAGTGTGAACCTAGCCAAGGTTGGGTGCATGCACTGGCAATTTTTACTACGACGATTGCTACACTAATAATCGCTACACATAGGCAACAATAGAGCTAAAAACATTTTAGCAATTAATCATGATTATTAGCACAATGCCTCAAATTTGGGCGATTGCTTCTACGCTCAATTCTTGCATACACACAGAGATTAGTAGTTGGGCGATCAGAGTTGATGAAGACCATAGTAAAAAATGCTGGCGGGAGCCTTAATGTGCTGGATCAGGGAATGGCGAAGCACACTGATGGAGACTGGGGGAAGTGAGTGGATTTCTTGGTGAATCCCATCGATCGCCTTTCTTTTCCTCCAACAAACTGATGCTGGAGGTGTCTGCAGCACGTCACCCTGGTCCCCTGCATACGCCAAGCACAATGTTTACAGATCCAGTGACAGCCATAACTGTCTTAACATCCGACCGGCCTCTAGCATCTATGATGGCCTTTAGCCAGGGATACCAAAGACACAACTACTGAAAAATTCTGCCTATCTTGCACAAGCTACAAAATTAGCGATCATTTTATGTAACCATTTGCCATCTAATGCCAAAACCTTTTCCTTCAGTTTTCCATAGGACACCTACTGCAAAATCCTTATAGTGGCTCAGCTTGCTATTGCCTAGGGTGCCAGGAAAAAAACTCCAAACTTTCCAGTACTTACCTTATTGCTCCAGCAGGTTCCTCTTTCCATGCAAGTGGTCCCCCGAAGGCTCTTCTCTTCAGCACTCAGTTTGGTGGTCACAGATGTGTCACCATCATATACAATGCAAAATGAATGCAATGCATTGTAAGTCAGGCTGCCAAAGAACTGTCCAGAGGTGAGTGTCAGCCGCCAGGGAAACAAAGGTAGGTAAATGATTTTTAATGGTACCCTGAGCAAAAACAAGCATTTAAACCTTGCAGTGTGGAGGAGCCCCATCACAAGGGTATTCTTGCCTATACCTGGAGTTCACCTTTATCCTACTACTCTGTCCAAATCTAAGTTAGATATTTAGAAGTACTTTAAGGTGTTATATAAATTAACAACAGGTTCCGACATGTACTCAGTACTTGTATAAAATAAGGATTCATTTTCTGACAGAGGAAGCCATTGGGAAGAATGACGGCATTCATCCTAAAACTACGCAAAAAAGCATGCAATCAGCCATTCAGCACCCTGCAAGGCTCATATGTATTCTATACAGCACTACTTGGCATGCTTCGGGAATATGCATTGAGCTCCCTCTTATTTCACATTTACAAGGCCTACCAGTAAAGTGAGTTGTAAGTTCACCTTTTCACAAAACATGAAAAGTTGAAGTAACACCCTACCGCCATGGTTGTCAACTTATGAGCTAAGGGGGAGCCTTAAATGTGGCCCCTGACATCACCAAAAATGTGCACATAATGATCAATATATGTAATGCTAATGGGGACTGTCAGAAACTACAGACCTAATAGAGGAAATGAGGGTCAGACTGTGGACATGCTACAATTTTTGGCTGGGGATATGCTGCAGAAGACAATGTGAAACTGAGATGTTACATGAGGCTGGTAGAGATCAATACTATTAGTTTAATCAATGTTCCCACTACAGACTGCTGAGGTCCAAGGGACACACATTTACCAAAAACCACATGTGTCCCTTAGGCCGCAGGTTGGACAGCAGGGCTCTACACCCTCCCCACTGCACTTAACACAGTGGGTGATTAGAAGTCACTACCCACGCAGCGATTCGGACATTTGAAAGCCCCACTCTTCTTCCCTTGGGGCTTCCAGGACAGATCAGAGCAATTCTGATTGGTCAAAGTGGTCACATGCCAGCACTGGCACCAGCTGCATGGGCAGGGACAGCTAAACACCTATGAAAGTAAAGTGGGAAGTGGGGACTGGGGTGGGGGTGTAGGGTGTTAAAGTGGTTGTCAAGTAAAAAAAAAAAAAAGACACCTGCAAGGGAAAGGCATAATGAGCTAGTATGCATCACATACTAGCTCCTTATGAAATGCTTACCTTAGATCGACGCTGTAGCAGCGGTCCTCGAGCACCGCTGTGACCGGCGACATGCTGTGTCCGTTGTCTTTTCCGGGTTCCCAGGCGCCAACCAATCACAGTGCGGACTCCAGCGCTGTGACTGTCAGGAGCCGCACTGACGTCACTCCCGCGCATGAGCACGGGAGCCGTCATTTACGGCACACTTCGTGAAGAAACGGCCCAGTCGGGCCGTTTCTTCACTGCGCATGTGTCGATGACGTCGGCACATGCAAATACAGGGAATATCTCCTAAACAATGCAAGTTTAGGAGATATTCCAGGGACCTACAGGTAAGCGTGAATATAGGCTTACCTGTAGTTTAAAGTGGTTGTCATGACTTGACAGCCACTTTAAGGCCTGTACACACGATGCGAAATTTGGATGGGAATAGTCGTTCGACAGGCTGTCGCCCGAAATTTTTATTGGTTCAGAACAAGCCCGAGCCCATACTTATTTGCCAATACATGCTACTTAAACACATGGCTTCCTATGGAGTAAGCTACACAGGTAATAGGCAGGAGCACCATGTAGTGATCATTAGAGAGAATGATTGCCGTTACTTATACAGCTTCTTCATAGAAGTGTTTTAAGCAGCACGTAGTAGCAATCAGTCCATCGACTGAGCACTAAACTGTGGCATGCTACTTGTGTAGCTTACTCTACAGGGTACCACGTGTTTAGGCATTGTATAATAGTAAGAATGCCACTCACAAACCACTAAACAGATCACTGGTGTCATCTCACTGACTCGGCCAAGTGGCTTTGGATCATGAATTATACAGTCACCATCTGATGGGAGGTCAATCAGCCACAGCTCAAGGAATCCCTAACAACCTCAAAAAGATCCCTAGGGTTGGAAGGACCCTGGTTGAGAATGGCCATGCTATAGCATACCCTTTGTGTAATCTACTCTATAGGGAACAATGGGTTTCAAGCATTTTTAAGACTATTTGGTAGCCTACTAGTTCATTGGTGGTCAGTGGGAAGAATACCCCCTTACATTGGAGGTCAGTAGGAAGAATGCCTCTTAAATTGGTGGTCTGTTGGCTGAATACCCCTTACAGTGGCAGTCAGTGGGAAAAATGCGCCTTACAGTGGAGGTCAGTGGGAAGAATGCGCCTTACAGTGGAGGTCAGTGGGAAGAATGCTCCTTACAGTGGAGGTCAGTGGGAAGAATGCTCCTTACAGTGGAGGTCAGTGGGAAGAATGCTCCTTACAGTGGAGGTCAGTGGGAAGAATGCGCCTTACAGTGGAGGTCAGTGGGAAGAATGCGCCTTACAGTGGAGGTCAGTGGGAAGAATGCGCCTTACAGTGGAGGTCAGTGGGAAGAATGTTTCTTTCAGTGGAGGTCAGAGGGAAGAATGCGCCTTACTACAGTGGTGGTAAGTGGGAAGAATGCTCCTTGCAGTGGATGTCAGTGGGAAGAATGCACCCTACATTGGTGGTCAGTGGGAAGAATGCTCTTTATGGTAGCGGTTAGTGAAAAGAATTCCTGCCCACATTGATGGTCAGAATACAACCCTTACAGACCTCTAAAAAGATCATTGGTCTTGTGCCGCTGGCTCTGCCAAATGAAGTTGGCCCTGGAACTATGAAGGCACCATTAGGTGGGAGGTCAATCATCCACAGATCAAAGAACCACTAGCAACCTCTAGAGCAAGGATATGCAATTAGCGGACCTCCAGCTGTTGCAGAACTACAAGTCCCATGAGGCATAGCAAGGCTGACAGCCACAAGCATGACACCCAGAGGCAGAGGCATGATGGGACTTGTAGATTTGCAACATCCGGAGGTCCACTAATTGCATATCCCTGTTCTAGAGGAACCCTGGTTAAGAATGGCTGAGCTATGGCATACCACATATGTTGCTTACTCTAAAAGGAAATATCTGCTGCATCTTTTAAGCAATCTTATGCTACTCCTAGGGATTAATTATTGATTTTTGTAGCAAAAATGAGATACCGAAGCTCTCCCATGTAGCTCTGGCCTAATGAGGTCAGAAAGTGGTTAAATCCCTCCATGGTAAAGGTGCGACTCCTGGGTTCGGGTCACCATACACAACCTGATTAAAGCAAACGCAATCAATTCTGTCGCTGGTCTGCGACAATCAGGCACATAAAGCTAAAACACATCAGTGGGACTTCATGTCATTCGCCAGCAAGAGGAGAAGGGTGCAGTAACTTTTCATCGGACATCACTTGGCGAATCCCACAATCTCAGAAACACAGACAGATGGCTCTGCCACCTTTCCATCTACAGTAGGTGAGCGATCTTGCTCGTCTATGGCTACTGCTAAGGCATGGATGGTGGTCAGTGCTGGGCAGGCGCAAAGACACACAGATGGCGCATGGCGGTACCCAAGTGGAAGGGCGATGGGAGGTTCAGCCTGGCCACATTCAGCTTGCAGGCATAAAATGAGGCTTCCCTTCTGAATGGTCCACCTTAGGGTTCAGTGCCCAAGGTGGCCTCACTGAACACAACACTGAGTGCCCCTTTTATACCCAGTGTGTGTAGAGGGCCTTATCAGAAGAGGAGAGCCATTTTTAAGCAGGCGCAAAGTGAAGACAAAGTTCATAAAAAGGTGAGAAAAGTTTGAGGAGGTGGAATGATGGGCAGTGTGAATGCCAGGGCATGGACCTGGAGGACCAGGAGCCGGGGCAGGGGAGTCCCAGCAGAAGTGACTACAGGCGCACTGAGGCTGGAGAAGTTTCCTGGAACTCACAAAGTCCTGCAGGAGGTCGGGGTGGAGGAGACCCCGCACCAGGACCCGTCCCGCACCAGACCCAGGTGTCACCCTCCCCCCGCCCGACACCCCCACTTCCCGGGTGTCGCCCCCCTGCGGGCACACTCACCTCCCCACCGTCTGGTTGGCCAGCTGCCGCATGCGATTGAACTGCTTCTTCATGGTGACTGCCGGAGGATCCGATCACTAATAATCCATAGAGAGCCGGGAGAGCCCGGGAAGGAGGCCGACACACTGCGCACAGAGCCCGGGGCTCCGGAGTGGGAGACAGCCGGCACCTCCCAGCCACACACACAGCCCGGCCCTCCCTGTGGGCTTCACTCCGAGCACTCCTCCTCCTTCCCAGGATCCACTCCTCCTTCCTGCCCAGCTACACCCCCCCTCCTATAAACTTCTCATCGCTGGGCCCAAGAGCTGACACTCACTCCTCCTTCCTGCCCAGCTATACTCCCCTCCTATAAACTTCTCATCGCTGGGCCCAAGAGCTGACACTCACTCCTCCTTCCTGCCCGGCTACACTCCCCTCCTATAAACTTCTCATCGCTGGGACCAAGAGCTGACACTCACTCCTTCCTGCCCAGCTACACTCCCCTCCTATAAACTTCTCATCGCTGGGACCAAGAGCTGACACTCACTCCTCCTTCCTGCCCAGCTATACTCCCCTCCTATAAACTTCTCATCGCTGGGCCCAAGAGCTGACACTCACTCCTCCTTCCTGCCCGGCTACACTCCCCTCCTATAAACTTCTCATCGCTGGGACCAAGAGCTGACACTCACTCCTTCCTGCCCAGCTACACTCCCCTCCTATAAACTTCTCATCGCTGGGACCAAGAGCTGACACTCACTCCTCCTTCCTGCCCAGCTATACTCCCCTCCTATAAACTTCTCATCGCTGGGCCCAAGAGCTGACACTCACTCCTCCTTCCTGCCTGGCTACACTCCCCTCCTATAAACTTCTCATCGCTGGACCCAAGAGCTGACACTCACTCCTCCTTCCCAGGATCCGCTCCTCCATCCTGCCCAGCTACACTCCCCTCCTATAAACTTCTCATCACTGTGCCCAAGAGCTGACACTCACTCCTCCTTCCCAGGATCCGCTCCTCCTTCCTGCCCAGCTACACTCCCCTCCTATAAACTTCTCATCGCTGGACCCAAAAGCTGACACTCACTCCTCCTTCCTGCCCAGCTACACTCCCCTCCTATAAACTTCTCATCGCTGGACCCAAAAGCTGACACTCACTCCTCCTTCCTGCCCAGCTACACTCCCCTTCTATAAACTTCTCATCGCTGGGCCCAAGAGCTTTCACTCACTCCTCCTTCCCAGGATCCGCTCCTCCTTCCTGCCCAGCTACACTCCCCTCCTATAAACTTCTCATCACTGTGCCCAAGAGCTGACACTCACTCCTCCTTCCCAGGATCCACTCCTCCTTCCTGCCCGGCTACACTCCCCTTCTATAAACTTCTCATCACTGTGCCCAAGAGCTGACACTCACTCCCCCTTCCTGCCCAGCTACACCCCCCTCCTATAAACTTCTCATCGCTGGGCCCAAGAGCTGACACTCACTCCTCCTTCCCAGGATCCACTCCTCCTTCCTGCCCAGCTACACTCCCCTTCCATAAACTTCTCATCGCTGTGCCCAAGAGCTGACACTCACTCCTCCTTCCTGCCCAGCTACACTCCCCTCTTATAAACTTCTCATCGCTGGACCCAAGAGCTGACACTCACTCCTCCTTCTTGCCCGGCTACACTCCCCTCCTATAAACTTCTCAACGCTGTGCCCAAGAGCTGACACTCACTCGTCCTTCCCAGGATCCACTCCTCCTTCCTGCCCAGCTACACTCCCCTTCTATAAACTTCTCATCGCTGTGCCCAAGAGCTGACACTCACTCCTTCCCAGGATCCACGCCTCCTTCCTGCCCGGCTACACTCCCCTCCTATAAACTTCTTATCGCTGGGACCAAGAGCTGACACTCACTCCTCCTTCCTGCCCGGCTACACTCCCCTTCTATAAACTTCTCATCGCTGGGACCAAGAGCTGACACTCACTCCTCCTTCCTGCTCGGCTACACTCCCCTCCTATAAACTTCTTATCGCTGGGACCAAGAGCTGACACTCACTCCTCCTTCCTGCCCAGCTACACTCCCCTTCTATAAACTTCTCATCGCTGGACCCAAAAGCTGACACTCACTCCTCCTTCCCAGGATCCGCTCCTCCTGCCCGTCCTTCCTCCTCACTCACAATCGAGAACCAGGGTCACTACTCTTCAAATATCTTCCCCTCACATCGACCCGTCCTTCCTCCTCACCTAGGACCCTTCCTCCTCACTCACA